>CM071929.1:6165260-6324217 GCA_016081115.2 Rehmannia glutinosa | reverse complement strand
CACTGATGAACTGATAAAATATATCCTAAATTGGAAGGGCTTACTGTAGATCAAGATGTGTCTTTGAAACTTCACCTAATACATCCCTGGACTCTGCCTTTACATCCTTCTGACGAAATGGAACATAATTCAAGATGTGTCTTATGACATTAAAAATTATGCTAAATCTTCCCTTAGAGTGATAGTAAGAGTGATTATGCAAGTACTCACAACTTTTGGATCACAACCATCTGAATCTAACTTAAGCTTTTCATCTGCAACCCCAGATGTCTGTGATATGTCTTTAGCTTCTGGAAGTGACCACATTCTGTCAACAATAAACTCAAATCAACTAGCATACACGCACGGCAAGCTTTATGAGGCAAATGGAGAACAAACTTATGAGAGGAATTTATGCTCACGTTCTGTTGGGGTAATGATTTTACAAATATGACCAAGAGATATACAAATTCTTGTTACTAGCTCTCTTACAAAGTGAGGTATGATCAAAATAAGCTAAACAGCAGCATAATCTTGCTAGATAGAAAACACATATCTCTTGAACATTGGCCTCTAATTAAAAACTTGAACTACTGGGTAAAACTATGAAAATTGCAAATCCATAGGGCCAGTAAAATGAGAATGTTGAATTTCACTTGGTTCAAATTTTAGAAAGGAAACTTCTAGGGGAAAAAAAAAAAAAAAAAGCAGCTTAACAAGAGCCAAACTAATTAAACTGTAAACTAAGGGAGTTCAGTTTGCTTTCCTCACATTCTGGAGACTACAAAAACCACTTTTGCAACACAAAGTGAAGAGGTCCCAAGTTTAAGAGCTAAGAGTCATTTATTACCTAAATCACATTGGTTTTCTAACCCTGAATCTTTGGCAACATACACTGTGAAGTATGTTGCACTACAAATATTTTTGGTCCTAAGATTGTGATGAGAGAAATAACATCAAGTTTGTACCAACTCAAATTACAATTCAAGCTTCCCAAACAGCACTGAGAAAATTGAAACTAGGTAATGAACTTTTCCAAACGCGGTTGCATCATAATCCCACTATTTCCCTTTAGCACACAACAATCATTATATTATCTCATTTGAAACTCTAAATTGATCTCACACTTTACAATGGATGGAAAATTCATCCAGTATGCTGAAAGCCATTAACAGTTTACTATCATAGCCAGTTCCGATTAAAAAAAACAAAAATCACCAGTCCCACTGATCCGGACAGAGCTACACTGAAATATCTATCCATAAAAACACATCCCAATCACACAGTTCATATTTTTTGCAAAAACAAACAAGGCCTCAATTTAGGGTAATCGGAATTTAAATTAACATGACATCGAAAAGACCAAACCTGTCAGTGAAGAGCATCCCAGCACAAAAGCATCCAATACAGAGGAAAATTGTGAGTTTTCTTGACGCGAAATTCTTCGAAGTTGACTCCCCTCCTCTGCTCTTCAGAGACATTGTGCTCTTTTTCACTTTAATCCTCAATTAACTAATGTAATCTCACATTCATCTCAAATCTCAAGAATACAGTTAATAAAATCAAATAATGTATCCAAAAGCTCTATATTTTCACTTGGCAATCACCAATTTGAAGTTCAAATAACCAAAATCCAATTGAATACTGCAATAGTTATATGAGCCCTAATTACAGCACCATTACTCTGTGTTTCTTGTTAGAAATAAGATTGGAATGGGAAGCAGAAAAGAGAGCAATAGCTGTCAAAAAGAGAGCGAGCAGTAAAGTAACCATTTTTTTTTTTTGAGGTAAAGAAAGCATTTTTTAATTATTCATAATTACATATACCGTATACGGTATACCATATACCGTATGACTATTCACAGTAATTTTAAATACATATAATAATTTTTTCAAATCAATGAGACAGAGACTTCTATAAGTGTGGTGACTGTCTCTGCAGTGAGTACATAATTTATTTTTATTGTTGTGTATGAAAAAACAAAAGCATTTTTTAAATATTCATAAATACGCACAGCCGTACTTTTTTAAAGTGAAATGACCTGGAACAAAAAAACAAAAACAAAAAGTTAAATGTGTTGTTGCTGTCACAATTAGTAAGGATGTGAATGCGTCTGAATGTTTTTTTTTTCTTCCAAATTCTCATCTTTTTGAAGGAAAAATTTGTGAAATGTGAGATTGTCCGTGGATTTTTTTTTAAAAAAAATATAATTTTATTTTAAATTTATATCATTTTCTCTTTCTTTTTCATACATCTCAATTGATGTGGATCAGGTGATACCTACGGGTTTTGGACTTGTGGGATATCGGGCTCGGATAAGAGGACTGGAGAGAAATGAACAAACATTAAATTTAGCCAGGAAAAGTCTTCTGGCCAAGATCCTCCGATCTGCGTCGATTCGAGATCAAAGAGATGTAGAGCCGTAGAGGTAAGGGACAGTAAAAGTTAACAGTAAAAATGAAGAGACATTAATTACCACCTAATTACTGTAGCAAAGGTATTTATAGATATCCTGGCACATGTGAGATTTCTGGTTGCGCCAAATGTCACAATCTGGACAGTTATATTGTACTTTCTTGTCAGTGTGATCGACGGTCGGCGGGTCGAGTCGCTATCATGGATCGAGTCGGTTTCGGCTCACGGCGGGTTTTCGCCTTTCGGACCTCCCTGTGTTGTATACCTCATTGTATACCTAATGCCTTATCACCAATATTCAACCACATTATTTATTTCTCTTACCCTCATATTCATATAAAAAAGATCGATAATTTCTTTAATTTTTTACCATTTTTATTATTTTTTTTTTATTTTGATTACAAAAGGCATAATATGAGATCCATATTGCCCACCTTTTATTCTATTTTTTATTTTTTATCCAATTTTTTGCTTTAAATTTTACACTATTATTTATCAAAAAATCAACAATCAATATTTTTAAATTTTTTTTTTATCTATTCATCCAACTTTCACTTTTAATTTTTTTTTCACCACAATCTATATATATATATATATATATATATAATAAGAGACCATTCTATGAATAGTAGCTCCAAATTTTCCCGCTCTTTTTTCATTTTCTAAAAACGAAAATTATTTCCAGCTTATTATTATTTTATTTTCCCCCCTCGATTTTTTCTAATTTCCGATTTTAAGTTCCTATATAAATTAGTTTCCTATTATAATATCTGTTAACCATAAATACTGAAATATATTAAGAATCGAAATATTCTTCTGCTGATATTACTGATCTAAAAATGGTAATTGTTTTTCCTTTTCGGTTCCTTTTTTCCTGCTCATTAAAAGCTCCTGATTTAATGCGTTGGAATTTAACGAGTTTCCTACTATATTTTTCTTTTCAAAACGAATACAAACATTTTATTTATGGAGAAATTCATGTTAATATATTCTAGACTAGGATGCTTACCAAAAATAAAACATAAAATTATATATTACAATTCAACTCTTACCAAATGGATATTTATTGAATTTATTTTTATTTCCATAAATAAATTAAAATAATCGCAATTAGTGGAGGTAAACTTGCTTGGTGAGTAAGGAAGAAATAAATATTTCCATGCTAAAGACATATATCAGAAACAAAATATTTTAATGATCACAATATTAATTAACCGACGATATGTTTCCATAATTAAACAGTAATGTCCACTATAAATACGTGATTACATTGCTCATTTCATTATCGTGAACTTCAGAAATCGTAATTGTTCCCTCATTCCCTGCATATAAATAGTCGTATACAATCACTGCAAATAATATGGCTCCAATGTCAACTTTAATCTGCAGAGATTTGAATATGAGTAAGACCAAGTAGCAGATGAAACTACGACTTTTGCAAGTTTATCAAAAACCAACTTTGTTTGAATCCATGCAGGGAGATTGAATTCATGCAACAAAAAGGTAGATGCACATTCACATTTATAAGAAGATAAGAAAATAAGGACGTGTTTATGCTACTAGATGTTTGTAATATGTTTTTTGTTTGCTATAATAAGTTATAACTTAGATTTTTAGATGTTTATAATATGATGTCATTCAGAGAAAAAATTATATAATAATTTAATTTAGATTATTAATTATCTGAGTATGTATTTTGATAGGATATTTATTTTGGTTTGTAATGTAAAAATCCCGCAAAACCTGAAACAAATTAGTAAAGTAATTAGACTATTGTAATATATGATGTATGAAACAACTCTAGATTTGAATTTCACTTATATGTATAATGTCATGACTTATTGTTATCTTAGTTCTTCTTATTGCATTTGCAGAACCACAAACACATAAAAATTATAAGAAACCAAATTGACATTTTCTTATTAGTAACCCAATTTAAATTATTTTATACAAAGAGAAATGGAACAGTGTTTAACTTATGAATGAGGGATACTAACCAACAATACACGGAGCAGACAATGCAGTCTAACCAAAAGCACATCAAAGTTGATGAAATCAAATAAAAAATATTAGTATTTGTACTGTTTAATTAAACAATATTCTAAGAAATATACGGAAATAATAGAAACTGTTTTAAGGATTTTTGCACGGGGTTTTATTTAAAAAAATAATACAACTAATGGTAAACTATTTTTCAGTTGTGCTGCTGTATGTTAAAAAAAATAAACATATGAAGTTTTAACATGCCTCAAAACTGAATATATATTTTCAAAATAATTTAATGAAAAATCATTAAGTTTGACAGGATTACAATTATACTATGTAGTTGTGTCAATCTTAATTACTTAAAAAACTAATCATTATTTTTATATGGATATGCTTCATTAAACAACATTATTAAAAATTAATTTTATATATAAAAAAAATCCAAAAAACATGTACAACCCCATTTTAAGAGATCATATAGCAGTAAGTTGGAAGCATAGATCAACATCAAGAATAACAAACTAAAAATAAAAAAATTACACCTAATATTACTATAGACTTCCAGATCTAAAAATTAGGTTTGTACATAAACTTAATCATCCAAGTCAATTAACATAAGCACATATGTTGAAATAAATACTCTTTTATTCTATATATTTATGCATATTAATAAATATATAAAAAAGAGGCGAAAATTCCTGATTTGATGAAAACATTGAATCATTTATGGGTCTAAACTCTTTTCTTCCTGTTTTGTTTCATATATGAACATCCAGACAAAGATATAATATATATTCTGATATTCGGGACTAAATCCAAGATTAGTGATACATACACATAAAAAATAAAGAGTTTCGCTAAAAGATTCTATAAAATCACAAAAAAATAAAAACAAAATAAAAGAAAAACTAATCTGTGCACATGTGTATATCCATCTGAAAACCCAAGCATATCGAGTGTATGATCTATACTTGGATTTTTGCTTTGTTCACTCAGATATTCGATATGCAAAAAAAAATCGATTTCAGAAATATTAATAGATAAAAAAACAAAATCAAATATTTGAAAAAAAATTATTACCTGATTTGATGAACATATTTAATCATTTCTAGAGGTCATGGCCATCATTTTTTCATATTCCAAAATCAGGAGTAAACTCATAAACATATAAAAAAAAAAGTTAGCTTTAATAGATCTGAACTAGAAAAATAAAAAAAGCAATCATGCACTAAAGAGATCACATAAAATCGACATTTTCAAGCCCCATAAGTCATTTTTTGTGTTAAAACTGGAAATACAAACACAAATACAGTAGAAATTTAGTATCATAAAAAACTTAAAGTCATTACCTTCAGAATATGGATTTATGGAAGCCGATCTATTGGATCTTAAATAAGCAAAAACTAATAAAATTTTCTCTGATAATATATTTTGTTTCTGTGGGGATTTTCCAAGATCAGCATATCATTTCTCGGTGGTACTGAATAAACGAAAAAGTGTAGTAAATTGGTACATAAAAACCGAGAATGAAAATAAGTTAGAAAAATAGGGTGCAGCAGCGGGGTGTGTGTTGGTGAAAACAGAGAAGACTTTGGGTGGAAGGAAGAAATGGGCGGAAATGATGAAAGTGAAACCCTGATGACTCTTTTTTTTGTTTGTTTCAATCAATCTAAAATGTAAAAGAATTACTGATAAATAATTGTTGAGTATTAACAGCCGTTCCATGCGGACACGTGGAAGAATCGGATGCTATCCCACACATGCAGATTCAGGGCTTGACATGTGTTCAGCCCATTATTGATCAATTGGGCTGGGCTCGTCTGGAATAATGGATCGGGTTGGAGTGTGAAATGTGATGATGGGCCAATGGTCCAAATGGATAAAATAAGGGGATGGATTTGGGCTTTATATTATTGGGTTGTTTTTTATTTTTATTTCCTCATTAAAAAACATAAAAAAGGAAAAATATATGAAATAAATACAAAAAATTATAATTTTATACCAATATGTTTTACAAACGTATGAAAAATATTTTGTATGCAATTTATTTATATTTGAAAACGTATGAAAAATTCTCACCGGAGCCAATGCAGGTCATAAAGTGTTGATTCCGCGAATGACTCTTGCCCCATCTAACCTCAGGATTCCCTTCAAGTTCCAGCGAAGGCAGTTTCCTTTGATCGTGAGTATACCATGGCGATAAACAAAAGCCAAGAATAATCTCTCTCTAATGTCGGTCAATACCTAAAGAACCCAGTTTTCAGTCATGACCAATTATATGTGGCATTTCCCGAGTTACCAATCATAAGGGACTGAAAATATTAGTTTGCGGCGACGATGCGTCAAACAACAAACAAACAACTAATGTTGTATACAAAGAAGTATTCCAAAATTTGTAATTTTTATTTTATACTAATATAATTTTCTTTTTGAAGTTTTGTATTCTGTTACATTATATATATATATATTATATTTTATTGATATTCAATTTATATAGCAACACCACACCCTGAAAACACTCCCGTGCATCGTACGGGTCAAAAACTAGTTTATCTAAAAAAGGATGAAATTGAATGGAATGAAAGGATAAACAATCACAGCCTAAATTGTTATGTTTTGAGAGGCGATTATCAGATATTGTAGCTTAAATTATGGGTACATTAACTTGCTTCCACAATAATCTTCATCCAAGTTGGGCCACAAAACCCATGTTTAAGCTCATACGCACAGGACTAGGCCCAATCCAACAATCTAACACAGGCTATACCCAAAACATCAAGCTTTTAATGGGACATGCAGTGGCTCCAGTTGGGCTATAACTGTTGGCTAGGTCCACCAACCGTGGACCCAGGGTGGATGGCGAATACGCAAAAATTTGAAATTGATCAATCAGGCAAAATTGATTCGAAAATCATTGAATATGTTATTCTTAAGGTCCAAAAACCGTTCTCAAAAAAAAAAAAAAAGGTCCAAAAACCAAAATAAACAACCTTGTAAGACTTGCTGAATATTATTTTGAGTTTTGTACTAAAAAAAAAAAAAGTTTTGGCCCAAGTCTCATCCATTAATTAAAAGAGAGAGATTTTTTTTTTTTAAAAAAAAGATACTTCCTCAAGTTGTCAAACCACCCACTCCTAACATAAAATATAAAACAAAAACAAAAAATGCTTAATTTTTTTAAACCCTATATTTGAATATTTAAAATGTGATGGAAGAAGCATTACATTTCATAATCATTACTCTTATCAAATATAATAAAAAATAAAATAAAATTTCCTTAAATAATGAAGTTGGTGGAACATTCTTTTCCATTATATGTTCTATTCTTGTCTTCTTCTGTGATCCCACTAATTTGGTCGATTTGTTTTTCCATAGTATTCTTCTCTGTCTCTTCCCATTCGTAAATATTATTTTCTAGTCTCAAATCTCAACTGATTTGTTTTATCTTTTATTCATTAATCCATTACAATTTTTTTATATCATTGCAATTGAAAATAGTACGCATGGACTTTTGATTTAAATTTATAAGTATCATTTTCTTTGTTCTTTTTAATTAATTGATTATTTAATTGTATTCAACTCAGTATTTTAAATAATATATTGATGGAATGGCTTTCTCAATCTGGGAAAAAAGAAAAGAAAAAAGAATTGCATTTTTACATCACACGTCAATTAATATTTTACTAAGAGCAAATTCACCCAACAATTTTTAGTATTTGAAAATTCCATGCTACAATATACTACAGACCATTCCTTTTTTTCCTTATTAAACGCATTTTTTACACCAATATAAGCAGTGGCGTAGATAGAATTTATGTTGGGGTGTGCCGACACACAGAAATAGGGTGAGCCAGATAAAAAAACTAACTAAAAAATTTTTTCCAAAAAAAATCTATGTACTTTTTTTAAAGGGGGAAGGTTGGCCTCCTCCCTCCGCCACTGATTATAAGGTTGATAAAAATATAAAGTTACTATGTATTCAATTTGAAATTAATCGTTAAAAGTTTATTTAATCTCCGTTTAAGCTAAGATTTGAACTAAGCTCGAGATGATCAACTCAATTAGTAAAAAGATTATTATGTCTTAAAAGAGTTCGATTTTAGTTTGTCTCAATTAAGCTCATTTATGCTCGATTCGACTAAATAAAATCAAATTCAAAATTAAATTTCTGTTAAAATTCAATTAAATGTGAATAATAATGCTCTCGAATCGATTTGTGTACCCCTAATTTATATTGATCGTACCATAAATTGTTTTAATGCATCTAAGACAAAGAAGTCAATAACAAAATGCTTAGGAACGTTATGAAGCCACCAGCCAAATATACAAGTGGAAGTAAGGAAAGAAAAAAAAACCTGAACAATGGCACAAAATATATAGGAAGATATTACAAATTTACAATTTACAAGCAGAAAATGGAATCAATATAATCTGCCAAAAAAACTAAAGCCAAAAAAAAAAAAAATTGAATTTGCATTAAACAAAACCACCATGATTGCACGGAGACCCCCAATTTTATTACTATATACAAAAACAACCACACACAATGATATAATTACTGCAAATTAAATTTGCTAATAATAATTGGATAATTTTGATTCAAGAAAACCAGTTTTGGTCAACACAGCATTTCTCACCCTGCTTAAATCTCTCCCTTTCAGTGTCCTTCCAGCACCTTCACACACTGAAAATGAAAACATTTGTTTTCTTGCAATCAATTCGTGCGGCGGAATAATAATCCCATCTTCAATTCCATCACCATTTTCTTCTCCATCATCAAGCCATGAATAATTTGAATTAACGTTTCTCGGTGTTGTTCCATAAACTTTTGACCAATCGGGAACGTTTACAGGGGCCGAGTGCTGAACAATCTTGGAATCTTGGGAAACACGATTTTTGCTCGATTTTGGTATCATTCTGGTTCCTGTCGGGCCGGGTTTTGAAATGAAAGAAGGCTCTTTAAATGAGTTTCTGGCCCTGGAATCAGGTTTCTTTGTTTCCTGGAAACATGATTCCCAGATATCTTCCTCTTGGAATTCCTCATTTTGATTGGATGTCCAAATACTGGGTCCATGGGTGTACAAACCACCGTATATATTTTCCATCCCTGGCAAACAAACAAGACTTTACCTTTATATTGGAGATAGCCGACTTATTTTGAGCAATATCTGTAAAATATGTAGTAAAATGAAGTTCTAATCTACAATTTGGTTGAGGGGAAATAAGGTAATTTCAGGATTTTTGATGTATTAATGGATTTTGGAAATAAGCTAAATCATAAACCTCAGGGTAGAAAAGAGGGAGAAAAGGAATTTGGCCAAGTAGTGGACAAAAGATGTCATATATAATTGGTCTCCATTTTACAGCCCTTTTTTTGGTATTTAAAAATGATGGATGAAAAGGTCAAATGGGATTGAACTTCTGTGATACAGCTTTATCATTTTGTATTGTTAGTAGGGGCCACAAGATTCCTCTCAATAGATACAAAAAATAATTGCCCAAGTTGTGTTATTTTTTGAATTAGGAGAAAAGATTATTCGAATTAAAGTGTAAACAATCATTAATAGGAGAGGGTCAGTTTCTTGATTTAAGGAAAAAATAAAATAAAATATGTGGGAAGTGAAAATGAGATGGTATTTTAGGCCGCTCCATATTTTTTTTATGTGTTCGGGACTTTAACGGATGTACCTCAACTAGACTCAGGTTTTCAATAAGGCTTGCATATTTCTGTGCAGGACCCAATGTTACACTGCTCCTTCTAGTCTTCCCACGAAGCCGCTGGTTTCCAGTGGAATTTGAACCCCCATCCAACCGCTGGAAGCAATTATCAACACAAAGGGCCTAATGCCACAATACCCCCTTATAGCCTTCGGCCTCCCCCAAATAAACCGTTGGTTTCTAGTGGGACTCGAACCTCCACTTTGACTTGAAAGCAAAATTACAATGTTGATACTCATGACCTTAGGTTATTTAATTATTGGGTCACACTTTCTTAAACTTTAAGCACGAAGCGTCATCAATTTTGTCGAATAGATTGCGATCATAATCATAATCAAATCATCAATCATGGTGGGCACGTTCAGAGGGATCTGCTGTTGACGTCACTAAATTCATTAATTATATTTGGATCGTTTACATAGAGTTTTTACAATCAAATGATGTTACATGGACGAATCTATTCAATTGAAGCATTCAAGATTTTTGAAATATTACATAAAAAAAATATAAAATCTTGGGTCCAATTCTTTTCATGTAGGAAAAACTCTTTATATATATGTGGAGAAAAAAAAATTAGCACCACGTTTAGATTCAAAATATGATTAACTTAAAGTTAATATCCTTAATAAAATAATGATAGCTTGTTGAATAAACGAAATTTACCAGTGAAACCTGGAAATTCAAATGTGAGGCACAAGAGTGGCCGCCGCCAGCCGCCATTCATTGAATCTGGCTTCCATCCCTCTCCAAAGTTCAGACAAAAAGCAAGCTAACATCATGAGAATCCATTTACCCACTCATGGTGTATTTGAAACATCTTTTTTTTTTTTTTAAATCCGAGATTCCGTATCGACTAGTCCTTGGGAAATAGCTCGGCCCTTCAGAATGTACCTCACGTAAAATACGAGAATCACATGGTTCTCGGTCCCAATATCCTCAACTAGCTACAAGACAGTCAAGTCCCCCAAGTGACGCCGATGGTTCCTACCGGGTTTGATCTCACAGCCTCCCACACTGCCGCTTGAAGCTCTCCTTAATATTAATTATTCCACCATTATGCCCCGTGGGTTGCGAACCATTAACCTCTCCAAAGAGAAGCTAAAAGTTACCTCACATTGACCAATTGGTCAAGAATCATTGGATATGTATTTAAAAGATCTTATATAAACGAAAAGTTGGTGAAATGTTTTTGACTGAAATAAGATGACAGAGTTTATAAAATATTAATAATGACAGTTTCTTTTATTAAAATATTAAAATTATATGAGGTTGTTAAAATAAAATTTTATTTTGAAAATAAGTCAGGATTCCCAACTTCTTTACCTTATAAGCTTCTAGCATCTTATCTTATGAGCCTGTAATATTTTTTTTAAACAAGAATATCAAACACTTCTAGTGAGCTAATAAGATATCAAACAACTTATAACATGTTTTAAATAGTTTACAAGTTCAACAATCAACCAAACACCCAATCAGAACAGGCAAACTACCCCAGTTTCCAGAGGCAAATTATGTATACCATCTTGTCATCATATGACCAAAATAGTTGATTCATTAGTCATTGGATGATAAATAGAACATCGGCACTCTTATTTCGTCTAACATGAGATACATTCGTTGTGATTAGTTGTACTTTCATTCCATTCATTTTCATTTTATGAAAGAATAGTGGTAAAATTTATTTTAAAACTGGAAGTTGGATGTGTAGAGAAAAAGTGATAATTATGTTGATGTGACAGAGAATCTTTTAGAGATGTTGATGTTGCAATTGAATATGAATGAGATTTCATTTT
The DNA here is from genome assembly GCA_016081115.2 of Rehmannia glutinosa. Classification (NCBI taxonomy): domain Eukaryota; kingdom Viridiplantae; phylum Streptophyta; class Magnoliopsida; order Lamiales; family Orobanchaceae; genus Rehmannia; species Rehmannia glutinosa. Next base: position 6,312,325 of record CM071929.1, on the reverse strand, counting down.
CGTTTCGCTAGAGAATTTTTTTTGACCAAACATGCGATTGTTTATGAAAATTTTCAGAAAATATACTATTCTCTCAATTTCACTTTTTCTCATTTTTTCTTTCACCAATCACATCTACACATTTTTCCACAAAAAACTAATTATTATTACACATTCTCCCACAAATTTCACTATTCACTCACTCACATATTTTTAACTATCAATCACATCCAATCATTATTTTACTATTTTTAAATTAAATCAACTTTCATCATTACATATCCATTCACACTCTCAAAATTTTCCAATAACTTTCATCAGAATTTTTTTTCACTATTCTCTAGCGAAAAGAAAATTTTCAAAATGAAAGCATATACAACCGCACATTGTTTGTGAAAATTTTTGTGGAAATAATAGTGTAAAATATATGTAAGAAAATTGAACAAAAATAAAATTTTGATCCAAAAATAAGCAATATGAATCTCATTTTATAGCTTTTGTTAACAAGATTAAGAGAAACATATCCTTAACACCAATGATCTTCGGTTATCTTTCAAAGTTACAAAACACCCCCTTCAGGTTTGTATTCACTAACAAATGCCCCCTCCCGATGGTGTAATTTGTAAAATAGAAGGTAGTATTTGTAATTTAGGAAGATAGCTGTGGATTTTATTTTAATAATTAGAAAGAACCTCAAGGGTAAAATAGGTGAATGGAGACGGCATTACTTCAACATCATTCAACTCTTCCAGTATAATAGCAAAAATATTCAGTTAGACTGATACTAATATTAAGCGTTTCAAGATTCTTGAATGTTCAGAACAAGGATTTAACCAAAGGATTCCACAAAAAAACATACCTGACCAAAAAGCCGTTCTGGAAAACTGCAGCATGACTCTGTTAGTCGGTTTCACTCGAGACTTAGCAGACGAAAACAAATACACTGTTTGTTTAAGCATGGATCCCAAAATCATATTTCAGAAATTATCCAAATATCCACTATATTGTGTAATAACACAGAATCTATCCAATTAGATGTCCCATAAGAAGAATGGGTATATGCTTCTTTCCAGTACTAGTATCTATACCTATTTGATGAGGATCAATACTGGATGACCTTATGGGGCCGAACTGAAGAACTTGGATAGTTGGAATGACCTGAAGGAGCCTTGTAGTTGGGCCGAACTGAAGGCCCTATTAGCAAAATTGGGCTGCAGAACTCCCTTAAGAGGGACGAATAAAAATATTTTACTTAGGGGGTGAGCTGATGAGCTGATGGGTTGATGAGGTGATGAACTAACAAAAGACAAGCTAAAGAGCCTAAACATGAGATCATGAGTGATTATGGCAAGATTTTCACAAGGCTAAGCTTGGGTCTTAGGGCAATTAGATTCTAAGCAAATGTGGCTCAGGTGATGAGCTCAAGTAATCGCATCAGTCCGACCTGTCGAACTGATCAGTAAATCAGGGTTCCAGAAGATTCGATCTTATCCTAATCATGATTCTGATTCCAAATCGTAACAAACTCCGGATTTTACGGAAACCCTAATTAGGGCAGAGCTATAAAAGCCCAAGTCCAAGTTCATTCTTACCCTAATCACACTTTTTACAGTCATTTTTATATTTTGCTCTTTTCTTGCTGAATACTCTTCTGACTTGAGCATCAGAGAGGGCACGCCGGAGCAACCCTCCGGCCCCCCTTTTTGTGCAGGTCTACGGCGGTGTTCGGGCAGAAGACATTTTCAGGGAGGCGGAGCAATTTTAGGATCGACCACTATTCCACCTCAAGAAGGAATGTCCAAGTATCATCATTAGGAACATTACTAGCTCCTAATGAAATCATGAAATTAAGTGAAGCTAATTGCATGAATTCATCTAAGTTTAGATCAATCAACTGCATACATTTCTTCAGAACTCATTTTTATATGCCATCTCATACTATGACAAACTTAAAAAATAAACTAGTAATCAGGCTTAACTGATTTTACAATATTAATCATTTGAAAAAAGCAGGCTGGCATGTCCACAAGTGGCCTGCAATTAGCTGCAAACACATCTGCACCCTCACCCCTTCTTCCATTAACTAATTACTTCTGTTAAACAAAAGATCCAATATCAGTTTTAAATGAAAGTTATTGCATCAACAAACACTGTGAAGCGTACTAAAAGAACTCGTGAATGGAGGCGATGCAAAACAAGAACTACAATCACAACTTTCAAAGACATAATTTCTCCCAAGTAAGAAATGTTTAATGAATTAGGAAACAAATTATATAATTTCCAACAAGAGCCAAACTATTAATAACTTAAGTGATCAAACCACTTGGATTACCTAAGAGCCTCCGCACCTGCAACAATCTCCAATATTTCACCGGTTATTTTCGCCTGCCTTTCGCGATTATAAGCAATCGAAAGAGACTTCTTCAACTCCAATGCATTATCCGTTGCATTACTCATCGCATTCATCCTAGCTGCTAATTCGCTAGCGTACGACTCCTGCAATGCCCTCAGAATCTGGCTATTCAAATAAAGCGGCAACAACGCATCAAGAATATGCGCAGGGTCCTGCTCAAACTGATAATTCGGTAAGAAATTCGCGTTTTTTCTCATCGTCATACGATCCCTCTCGACACTCAACTTCCCTTCTTTAGTAGTCAATCTAAAAAACTCGTCTTCGCTAGCATCAACGCTCTTCCCATTCACATCACAAGCTTCCCCCTTTGAAGACAAAGGAAGCAACGTATGAATCACGGGATTCGACTTAATCAAGGACACGAATTTCGTGTATAAAAGCTCGACCTTATCGACCTCCTCGCATAGAAACAAAGAAAACACATCATCAGCAATCACTTGAGCTTCTTTCGACGTGGGAAAGCTCTCCCCTTCGATAAAACTATCCACATTTACATTAGGCCTTCTATGATAATACGCATTGCCCTTTTTACCAACACTAATCAAAGTGCAATCCAATCCAAGTTTTTTCAATTCTGCAATTCGAGAATCGGCTTTTTTCAATATTGCGTTGTTGAAACCCCCACAGAGTCCTCTGTCACCAGTGATAACTACAAGAGCAACTCTCTTAACAGGCCTAACGGCCGTTAAAGGAATTTCTACATCGTCTAATTGACACTGTTCATTAATATCAAATAATACTTCAACTAGGGTTTCAGCAAAGGGCCTACCGTTAATGACAGCTTCTTGCGCTCTCCGCACCTTAGCTGCCGCCACTAGCTTCATTGCCTCGGTGACTTTTTGCGTGTTTTTCACCGTTTCGATTCTTTCTCGAAGTTTACGAAGCTTACTTTGGATCGAGGGGAGTGGTGAAGACGGAGAGGGATGAGACCTCGAAGATGGCGAAGGGTCGAAAAGGGGAAATGGGTTTAGCTGGGATTTGAAAGAAATTGAATCGAAGTGGTTTACGGAAGGTTTTGGGACGATCCCTGTTAACAAATTGACGCAAAACATTGTATTTTTATTTTTTTTAAATTTCCTGCAAGTGAATTTAACCGAGAGGGGTTTTAGAAGAGGATGAAAGAGGAAAATTGGAGCTTTGGGTTTAAGGGGGGTTTTGATCGGTAAAGTGAAGCGAACGTCATTGGAGAAGAAAAAGAACAACCAGAAACTGGATCGACGGCGATTTTATTTCAAAGGCTTTTCTTCCGGCGGCAATTTTTTCTTTCCGGTTGTTTGAAAAATGATGGAACCTTTGCCGGAGTGCGTTTGGAAATGGAAAGAAAGGGTGGTGAACCTAGTAAACGGAGCTTCAACGGCACAACAAATGTCCGCTTCGACCCGGGTTTCGAGTCGATGTAATTTAGTGAAAATTATAGGGCTTGTATGGATTTATTTCCAAGTCCAATTTCCCGTTTATAGTTTTGGAAAATAAATTTTCAAATTTTATTGATTTTCGTGTGAGAATTGATAATATGTTTGGTTTGTTGTCTGAATTTCTGTTTGAAAATGAGAATATGTTTGGTTATAGTTTTTCAAATCTATTTTTGACATAGGTTTGCGTGATTGTAGTGTATTTTTACCTAGGTTTACGTAATTGGAATGAAAAATTGTTTGGTTGTGTTTTCAAAATAATATTTTCCATAAAAAAATGAAAACTTGAAATGACTTCATTTCTACTGAAAATTTTTGAAACAAACATAAACTCATTTTTCGTAATAGTTGGAAACTAGAAAAATGGTGTTGGAAACACAACCATACAAGGCCTAGTGTATGAAACCTTGTGTGTATAACTAAGTTTTTTTTTTTTTTTTGTCCTTTTTTATTGTACCAAGGAAAAGTTGTATTCAACAAAATGAAAAAAAAAATAACATTATTACATAATTCCAAAATAAAAACATCCTCCCAAACAAACATAAAAAAGAACGAATATAGAGTTAAAAAAAGTTGAGATGGAACATTGAAGTCCCATATCTAGCTCAAACGACGCTGAATCACCATGAAGTGGTTGCTTACATGACTAATAGAGAATGAGACAATCAAGAATCAAGCTTTCTCCTAGATCTATGGATTTGATGGAAAAAAACCAAATTCGTCAAAGCCAATTCAAATATTATTTATATGATCGGATACAAAACACTCCCACAATGGATGAGAGAATAGAAAATATCACTCACAAAAAAGGGAAGATGCATATTTTCACAAAAGGAAAGAACCCTACTCTCATATGGAGAAAAAAAATAAAAACTAAAAGCATTTCCAAGAGACTCTTTATATTTAAAGAGCATCTCTAGCAAAATAAAAAGCATCTTTAAATTTAAAGAGTGATTTTTTTTATATTTTCCAACACTCTCTTTATATTTGACTCTTTATTTTATCTTTTTCCAACATTAATCTATTACACATGGAATATTAGAAGTAATTAATGAAATTTTGCAAAATTTGTGTTGGATTTAGAAAGTGTCAATCAAAAAGATAATTCAAAGTGCAAGAAACATCATGCAATTAATTATAGAGAATTGTTTTTGCTCTCCAAATTTGGAGAGTGAAAACTCCTTCTCTAAATTTAAATATTAAAATAAAGAGTTTGTTGGAGATGGTTTTTTGTAGATGGCTCTTTAAAATGAAGAGGATTCTTGATTTGAAGAGAATTTTGGGGATGCTCTAAGATGAACAAAAAAAAAAAAAAAAAAATGAATATTCTTCTCCACCCTACAATAGCGATGGGTTTTTGGGACTTTTGTTCTTCCACAACTAGATGAGGTGCTCGAGCATTACAAAGATTTTGTCTAATCAACAATATATTTATGTTATATTATTTTTTATATTTATATCGATAATATATTGAAGTAGTCGCACATCAGAAAGATTAATTTTATTGTATACATTTTTTTTTTTGAGTACAATGGGAGAACTTGGGGAGGGGTCACACGCACCCATATGAGATCGAACCCGGATCATTCACTCTTACAACACATCTCTCAACCACTAGAGCACAAGGTTGATCCCATTGTATAATTAAAATATCAATTTTCTAAATTATTCCAACAATACTCGAATTATTCCCTCAAAAAAAAAAAAACTCGAATTACGAATTTTAACAACCACCTAATTTTTCTCGACTTCGAAAATTGTTAGTTTGTTACTATGATTTGGATTTTGGAGCGGGAGGTGGTATAGCACTATAGTGGGCTGGTACCCTGGGCCAGAATGTTTGAGATGGGTTCATTAATGGGCGTGATCTATGGGCCATAAACTGATTATCTATCTTTACTTGATCTTAAAGATCGTATCCGGCCTGTATAGCTTGTCCTCCTTCAAAGCGGCCCAATTCGCTTCATAATCCGGAATTTGGACCCCTAAACAGAAAATTGGAGGAAGTCAGGAAATTGTGATTAGTCGAGTCTTCAGAAAATCGTACTGACCTAGCATCGAACAAGATCACTTCGCATTTTGTCTGAGAAGTAATCCGTTGTTTGTTGCTCCAAACTGATGTTAAACGAAGCGGATCAATAATAGGACTTAAATTCGTCGCATTATACATATCCTTTTTGGGTTTTCATTGATCCATCAAATATAGAGTATTTTGAACTGAAGAAGAGGCGCAATGTCGAGGCTGTGGGCGAGGTTCGCAGGGCTATTCAGCAGTAGAGCGTTCATGGGAATGGACAAAACGGGTAATCGATACTTCGCCAGAACTGAACAAGTCGATGGTGCCAGTGAGTGCCCCTCTTTTTTACCTTCTATTTTTGTATTTGTATCTGATTATACTCATCCAGTAATAAAATATTTTTTTGGCCTTTTGAAACATAAATGGTGTTCGGATGCTTTTGGATTCTAGTATTTGTTTGGATTTTTTCTAATGTTTATCGTTCTTTTTTGTACTAAGTAGGAGTTTATTGTGCCTTGAATAGCTCATCGAATGTCAGATAGTGCTCTGAATTCTTCTTACAGCAATTTTGCTGTAATTATTGGAGTTTCCGGATTTTTATGCTTTTGTTGAGTCCGTCTTTCATTCTTATGTTTTGGGTGTTTTTTGCTGTTTTTTTCGTAATTAGCTGTGGCTGCAACTGATTGGTTTTCGGTTTTTTCCTTTTTTTTTTTGCTCCATATAGTAGCTTTTGTGGGTATTAATTGGGTTCTGTGGTCTTTTTATGATATGTTATATCTTCATGGATTTCTATTCTGGTTGATAACATGCTTTTACATATTGTTTCCAGTTATTTTATATATACCTAGATAAGTATTTAGGAGCAATTGATTTGCTTATACCGTATTTCAATATTGTATTGTCACTAAACAATGCTTCTCTAAGCATTGTGGATCCATGCTTCTTGAATTATCCTTTTCTACTTGGAAAAAGTTTGGTGCATAGTAAGAGAAATTTGAACTATCTTATTGCAGTTTCTTATGATACATTTTTGCTTGTTTATTCATCAGTGAAGGAGAAAAGATGGGTAGTATTTAAAGGAGAGCAGGACCCCACGTCCATTCCTGGTATGTTCTATATCTTCTAATTTGAGCTACTCGAGTCAATGGACTATCTACTGGTTCCTAGTTACTGCAGTTTCCCCATTGTCATCTGTGATGTTAAGGGCATTTATGTCATTACTCATGACGCATATGGTGTTCGACCCATCATTGTTTCAAGTTTTAGGAACCAAATAGATAGGTGGTTAAGGCTTCTAGTTGTGTTTAACATGTTTTTCCATGCACGAACAACACTCAATTCTGCAAGGGTTGATTTGATGTCCAATTGTTGGTGTTTCACATAGACATCGGCTGTATTTTATTTCTCTATAATCAGTAATTGTTTATGCTTCAATAGTTTTGTTATAGTTGAATGGATATGTTGGTTGAATGGACAGCGCAAAAAGGCTCCGACACCAGAGGTAATATGAACATTCTCTCTTTATTTCTTCTGTAGTCCGTGATCTCCTTAATTCAAGTCCTTCAAATTTTCTTAGGGTATTATAGTCTTCATTGTTAGTGTAGCATATGATAGATGTTTAATGTGGGAAGTAAAAGCTCAATTTGTTGTGCTCTTCTGATTGTGGTGTGTAGTTGCATCAAATTAACATTTTTTCATGACAGTTGGAAATCAATGTGCTTTGAGCTATTGCAGTTTGATTATCATGCGTGCAACAGCTTTAGCATTTTTCTCCTGCACATATGGATATTTGCAGAGTTTTAGAAACATCCTTTTGTTGCTTAAGGCATTACTGCATGGATATGTGCCAACAGCTTGATTATCAAAAAGAGAAATCTCAAATTATGGGTTTGCTTTTCAGGAAATGGCCGAGCTAGAGGCAAGAAGAGAACGTGTTAAACTGAATGTTGCTCGTGAGTAACTAATACTTATGTGTTTGACTTTGATTATTATTATTTAATTAGATGCTTCCCACTTGGATGCATGATGAAGAACCAGATCTCTGAAGTATGTAGGTTAAAAAATAAGTGATGTGAAAACTTGTCCAATAAACCATCAAATGATAGTGAATGCTAACATGTATTATAGGCACAAACTTTCCTGCTCACGTACCACACTTCTGGTGCTTTCAGACTAATTTGCCCTTACTACAAAGTTCAACTTTGTTTACTTGTCCTTTCACCTTCTCTGTCACAGTGGAGTCATGACATACACAAGATTAGCATGCCATCCACTATGAACTTTGACTGTCTGAGATTGTTTCTTTTTGTTCCTGGGAAATAATGCATTATCTGCTAGCTGTAGTAAGGACTCAGTGAGAGACAGTGGTTATTGTCTTTTCACTTAGTGCCGTTGATAATTTTTTGGCTGTCAAAAAGAAGTCCTCTATTAATTTCTTTTATTGTACCAGTTCTCAAAAAGGAAGAAGAAGAAAGGAAAGCCAAAGGAGGCAAAGTCACAACTACAAGCATTGGTGAGTTGTCCTGCTTTTACTCTTCAATAAAAAATAAGGAAAAACGGCTTCGAGTTGTATGATGTAAGCATACTTACTGATTTGTGATACATATGAATAGGTAAAGCTGCTGGCCCTGACTTGACAAGTTTTATTCAACAGTTTCCTACTGATTCAGAAGGTACAAATTATATTTGAGTTGGAGTTCTCAGTAACATAAGTGAACATGATTATACAGTTTCTTATGGATGAAGTAAGATGTTTCTGTTATTTTCTGCTGCATGTATTCTGGCCCACTCTTGTGTTTAATGGGATTTATTTATTTTTATGACAGGTAATAAAATCGAAGAAGCATCTGACTCGAAGGATGTCCCGAGGTTAGTATGTGTTACCTAGTAGCATGACCTATGCTCGCTAAAGCAAGCAATAATGCTTTTTCAACCATACCTTGTTTTCTTAAGGTGCTCTGATTTTGAAATCAATTATGTTATGCATTATAATGTAGTGATAAGGGCTCCAAAGAATCTCAGGAACGGAAAGAAGTTCCAGATTACATCAGAAAACAGGCAGAGTAAGTTATTGTTATTTATTCGATCTTTAAATTGTGTACAGGCTGCTGCACCTTGTTGTTATTCTCGTTTACCGTGGGACATCTTTCAATTACTGATAACAAATATCTAGTATTGTGAATCATTTACCTCTGCCAAGATTGTGCTAAAGGCTTGACCACCCACCCCCAGTCCGTAGAAGCATATAAATGAATAATAGTTTGGGATAACTACAAAAATACCCCTGAGGTTGGGGCTAATTACAAAAAATTCAGAGATGTTTCATAATTTAAAAAAAAACCTCAGGTTTGATTCTTAAATTTAAGGAGGTAACTGTAATATATTTATAAATGTGGGGGGTGGGGGGGTTTCTGAAATTTTTTGCTTATGAAGGGGAAAGATGTTAGATGGAATAAAACATCAAAGGGGTTCTCACAATTTTCAAAAACATCTGTTTTTTTGGTAATTAGCCTAAACCTCATTTTCTTTCTTTTTTTTTTTTTTTTAAAAATTATCCCTAATAGTTTTCATATCATATGCAAAAATGTTTGTGATGGATAGCTGCGAGGTACTTACTCTATTTGTATAACTTTGTTTTTAGGTCCACCGAGCCGAGTGGATCTGGTGAATCCTTCAGACCCGGAACATGGCAACCACCAACATGACTCAACAATCAATAGGAATATTTGCAGGCACCGTCTAGTAGAATACTTCGATCATTTATTGAATACCAACTCTTGTTTTTCACCGCTTTTTGAACGATTCATTCAGCTATGATTTGCCCACAGTGCGTAACTGTGCCCGTATTTCGTGGTTTAATTTTATTACGTTTCTTGCTGTTGAGTCGTTTCCTGTTGGGGACTAAGTTTTGGTTGAATGTTCATATGAACAATAATTATCTGAATTGTTGTTGTGATGTATAAGTAAAACTTTCATTCACATATTGTTATATTTGGTAACTTTTTACAATCAGCAGTGTGCAAATTGAACATTTCTATCTATTTAGCAAGCTAACTTGTTTACCTAATATTTATACTTTCTGTGGGAGATATCAGTTGTTGATTGCCTTGGACTGTCCTAACCAAAAATCCATTTTTCTCTCTTTGTTCCCCTTTTTTTTTGTAGAAATTTGTAGCTTATGTGCGATCGTAATTGATACAATATACTATATTCCACAACGGATAATGTATAATTAGAAAACATGTTATAAAGGACTTTTGCAAAACAAAAAACAATTGTTCAATATTGCGATTGCTTGTACAAAAATTCGAAAAAATATTTTAACTTTAACTTATTCTCACTTTTCTAACCATCGATCACGCCCAATTATAACTCCACTTAGGTTGTATTTGAATTTTGGGAAAAGATTTCAAATAATTCCAAAGCACATTAGCCGTAATCATCACACAATCATATTACAAATATTCATTTTCTCTTATTTTTCCAATCACAAATCACGTCTATTTACAATTTTACTAAAAAATCATTACATATCACATCAACTATCATTATCACATCTGATATATGTCAAGATCTGGTAAGACAAAGTTGGCAAATCCGCCACCTAAATTATAATCAGAAGTTATGAATTCTGATGGGTATTGGTTAAATCTCCGAAAATCATAAAATCCGAACCATAAACAATCATGTCATTCCTATTTATTTTTCGTACTATCCATAAATTGGGAAGTTCGATGCTATCCAATTGGGTAGTACCCAACTGCATTGGGATGCTTACATGTGTACAATTATGACATGTAGAGTTATATTTTTTCAATAAAAGAAAATAAAAATTGGATACATATAACTTATAAGATCACAATGGAGTTGGTTACTACCCAGTTAGGTCATTATAGGATTCTTTAGAATTTTTAAATTATTATCAAAAAGAGAAGAATTTTTAAATTTGAAATGGCGGTTCGACTGAATTGCTTCAGTAACCCGGCTAGCCGCCAAAAGCCATACAGTCAGTCGGTCACACTTGGCTCACTTCAGCAGCTCATACAGTCATACTCATCCATCTACACGTACACATTTATGTGCACAGATGTCAAATTGATAAATATGGATTAGGGGTTTTTCGATTTTGTACAGCTACTGGGGTTTTGTTCCTTTGATCGTCATGTATTTTCCTACCTACTGCTCTTCGCCATCATCAACGTCGTCTACCTCCATTCTCAGAGTCTGCAGAGTCCGCTTTGCTTCCATTGTCTCTTCTTCAGTTAACCGTTCTTTCTCGTCGCCGTCTCGAACTTTCTCCAGGAATCAGCCGTCGCACGCGTGTCCGCCTCCATCTAATATCAGCTGCCGATCGTTGAGCTTCTCGTCGGCGTTCCGATCGATAAGGTGTTCTGCTCCGCGGTGGAGCTACGGTGTTGGCTTGCGATCGCCGGTTAGTCTTAGAGCTCAGAGCAGGACCGCGTCTCCTGTTTTCGAACGGTTCGAGCGGAAGATTGCTACCATGGGTATGTTGAGTTTTGTTCTCTGTGATTTTGCATCGAATTGTGTTGTTTTTCTGTGCATTTAATATAACTGTTGTCGAACTTATATTTGTGCTTCGGGGTTGCTGGGAGTTTGTGAGGATCGATGGCAACTGATGATTTAGGATCAATGACTAACATAGGTTTGATGGATTAGTGTTCATTGTTTTCCCTTGTCTGAATACACACATGCATTAGCTCATCCCAGGCTGGCTAGTTGAGGACGAATGATCATGATTCTACTCTACTTCTTGCGATTGGAATTTAGAGAGTTGCTACTTTTTAGGGAATGGTCTTGTTAATGCTCAGAGCTTGATGAACAAAGTACAAGGTGACACAAATGTTAATCTTTTATTTAAGGTTTTACCAAGGGTGTCATTGGCATTGTAGTCGTGGGTTTGACCTAAGCATGAGGAATAAAAGAAGCTTTTGTGTTACTAATTCTAGCGTGATGTCTTTTACATGCTATGTTTTTTTATTTCTTATTTTTTTTTTTTCAAACGATAGACTTTCATAGAATAACTCAAAACAGGATTACAACATCACAATCGTAGCCAACTGGCATGAGGACCGACAAGGCTAAGCACTAAGTCAAACGGGGAATTGATCAAACCAATTCAAGTCAATTTCATTGTTTACACCTGAGTTAATCTAACACAATTAGGATAGCTTTTAGCTTCCTGAACAGAAAAAGCGCCGAGCTCAAACAAGAAAATCAACAGATAGATGTCTTCGGATATTTTCATGATGTTGCCACAATCAAAAGAAGATCTTGCGCATAGTTTTAAGACAATATCCTTGTCATCTACCTGTACACAGATATTTTTGACACCCTCTCTGTATGCAAAACACAGGGCTTGCCGAACACCAAGGAGAGATGCTTCAACTGGATCTTGAGTAAATGTTAAATTGGGGGACTTGGTACGGTCCCACACATGAAGCGTACCCAATATGGGAGAGAGCCCAAGCCCACCAAGTGAGGTTCCATCCTAAAACCAATTGGTGATAGGAGGAGTAGCTCACTTGGCTTATAAAGTGGACTCTCTTCCCTTAATCAATCCATGTGGGACAACTCACAAGTGACATATCTCAACACGCCCCCCTCACTTGTGAGTCCTTCGTCAATTCATTAATCATCATAACAGATTCACCATGCTCAATCACATCATGTGATACGGCCCATCTTGGGCCGAGCAATGGGCCTGCTCTGATACCATGTTAAATTCGGGGGGACTTGGTACGGTCCCACACATGAAGCGTACCCAATATGGGAGAGAGCCCAAGCCCACCAAGTGAGGTTCCATCCTAAAACCAATTGGTGATAGGAGGAATAGCTCACTTGGCTTATAAAGTGGACTCTCTTCCCTTAATCAATCCATGTGGGACAACTCACAAGTGACATATCTCAACAGTAAAGTCCCTAAAAGCAGCCAATGCTTGTATTAACAACCCATCGGAATTCGTAATCCAACCTCCCAATTTTGAGATGAAAAACATCAACTCCAATTTTGAGCTTGTGGCCCAAAATTATCTTTCTTTCTTTCTCTCCAAAATTTCTGCACATTTTTCATTACTTATTTTTAGAGGTCAATTTTAGTTTTTTGTTGAAATGGTAATACACCACCCCGACCATCTGCATCTTAGGTTCAAACCCTGTACAATTGGAATAGAGATGTGCCATTTTATGTTTGTGACAGTTTTTACTATGAAGATCATTGACTGTTCTATTTATCGTGCTTCTCAATCCAATTGATATGATGTTCAGAAATTAAGTAGGCATGATTTCTTGAATTTTGCTTTGATATATATTAATGATTAATCAATACTTGCAGCTTCTGAACATCCTTTCGAGGGAATTTTATCTGGTCTCCCCATGCCTGGAGGAGGTGAATTCGGAAAATTTTATAGCCTTCCTGCTCTGAATGATCCTAGAATTGGTATGGAATTAGTTCAAGAACCATTTGATTTTCAATATCTATCCTTCCAGATCTGGACACACCATATGTATTTGTAACTTTGGATTGATCTATCTGTTGTTTTTTGAATTTTTAAAAGATTTTCCATATGATCATCTATACCACAGATCAGTAGGTTTTCTTGTCCTGCATATCTGACATGGCTTAGGTCATATACTTGTATACTGGATGATATTCTTCAGAGTCATGTTTGATGTTTATTGGTTTGACACTTGCTTTAATATAAATTTCTCTTTTGTGTTGCATTTAAATTTTTCTTGTTGCAGACAAGCTTCCATATTCGATCAAGATACTTCTAGAATCAGCTATACGAAATTGTGACAACTTCCAAGTCACCAAAGAGGATGTGGAAAAGGTCATTGATTGGGAAAATTCTGCTCCTCAACAAGTTGAGATTCCCTTTAAGCCAGCTCGCGTTCTGTTACAGGTGAGTGGATGGACTTGGTGTTGGGTATGGAATGTTCTGACATCAGCTTACAGTCATTTATTTTTTGTTTTTCACTTTTTTGTTTCTAGGATTTTACTGGAGTTCCAGCTGTGGTTGACCTTGCTTCTATGCGGGAGGCTATCAAGGATCTCGGTAGTAACCCGGACAAGATTAATCCCTTGGTATACTGCTTTCCTCTGCTTAACAATCACACTGCAATAAGCTGGCAGTGGCAAACATTTTTTTTGTATGCGTAGAGCACGTTTCTGGCATCATGATTTTCTTGTTTGTAGTTAATAATATACAATACTTTTTTTTTTGAAAAAGTTTGGTTATGAGATAAAAGGATATAGCATTGCTTGCCTATCTGCATGATATTTTTATTCCTTGGTAGTTGGTATACCGCTTTCCTCTGCTTAACAATCACGCCACAATGAGGTGGCAGTGCCATACATTTTTTTGTATGCATGGAGCACATTGCTGGCATCATACTTTTCTTGGTTGTAGACTTGGTAGTTAATTATATACAAGAAATTTGTTTGAAAAAGTTTGGTAGATAAAAGGATATAGCATTGTTTGCTATCTCATGATACTTTTATTTAGTTAAAGATTGGAAGACATAGCCTGATAGATATCCCTCACTCATCGCTCTGATGTGTTTAATAATAATGCTGTGTCCAGGTTCCTGTGGACCTTGTCATCGACCACTCTGTTCAGGTTGACGTGGCCAGATCAGAAAATGCTTTGCAGGCCAACATGGACCTTGAATTCAAGAGAAACAAGGAGAGGTTTGCTTTTCTCAAATGGGGATCAACGGCCTTCCGCAATATGCTTGTCGTTCCTCCTGGTTCTGGTATTGTCCATCAGGTATAATTTAACCAATACTTGCAATGTTTATTTCAAACATGTGCAAGGTGTATTTAGCTTGATATTGTAGGTCGGATGTGCCTGAATATCCACAGTCTGTAGTTACATGTTTTTAAAGCCTTTCGTGCTGGTGAAATGCTTTAATAATTTTCCAGGTGAATCTCGAATATCTTGGACGGGTTGTTTTCAACACTGAGGGCATTCTGTACCCTGATAGTGTTGTTGGAACTGACTCTCATACAACAATGATTGATGGACTGGGTGTTGCTGGATGGGGAGTTGGAGGAATTGAAGCAGAGGCGGCGATGCTTGGTCAGGTACCTGTTTTCTCTTGCTTTGAGAATTTTTTATCATTTGGTCTTGCACAATGCTTCTGCATACATGTAAGAAAAGTCTTGACAAAGATTACTTTTGGCATATCTTAGCTAGCCATGTGTAATGGATTCCTAGTCATGGAAAAAGCGTTTAACTGGCCACCGTTATGTTTGGATTAATTTCGTGCAATGCTTTTCTTGTCATCTATTTTTCTATTTTTTTTCAGAAATTGTTCCACTTTAGTTACCGACTCTGGCTTGTTCCTTTTTTTTTTTAAGATGAACGTTTATTCTTTCAATATGGATAAAGATCGTTGAGTTTACGTTTTTGCAGTTATTGATGTTTATTATTTTATTCTTTCAGCGTTTGTTTCATGTTATAGATTTTCTGAATCTCCGTTTTCTTTTTCTCCTGCAAATATGGTAGCCAATGAGCATGGTTCTGCCCGGTGTTGTTGGATTTAAGTTGTCCGGAAAATTGCGGGAAGGAGTTACTGCTACTGACTTGGTTTTAACGGTGACCCAAATTTTGAGAAAGCATGGTGTGGTTGGGAAGTTTGTTGAATTTCATGGTACTCTCTTCTTTGAATGTTTGGAAACTTCTCTATGCTTCTCATCTGTTGCCTTAGCTGTATATATACTCTTTTTCATGTATCTAGGTGATGGCATGGGTCAGTTACCATTAGCTGATAGAGCAACTATTGCAAATATGGCTCCTGAGTATGGAGCCACCATGGGGTTCTTCCCTGTGGATCATGTCACGCTACAATATCTGAAATTGACTGGAAGAAGTGACGAGACGGTTAGTTGCACATTCTTTTATGGTATTTTTTGTTAGGAAATGTGTTTGATCCTGAGTGTGGTATTTTGCTTCAACTTGGCTAGGTAGCAATGATTGAGGCGTATTTACGTGCAAACAATATGTTTGTGGATTACAATGAGGTAAGTTCTTTCCACTTGTTATTTGTTGCTCTTTGAATGGCATATATATGAGCTTACTGTGATGATATCCCTGGTACAGCCTCAACAAGAGAGGGTGTACTCATCTTATCTGGAGTTGAATCTTGCTGATGTTGAACCCTGTGTTTCAGGACCTAAGAGGTACTCATATAAAATTGTCTATCGAGCCCTAACATTAAAATTCCAATATTTTGACTTTCTTATAGTGAATGTATCCATCTGAACCAATGAGTTCTTACGTTGTGAAATTAGGCCGCACGATCAGGTTCCACTGAAAGATATGAAGGCCGATTGGCATTCTTGTTTGGACAATAAAGTTGGGTTCAAGGTAAGATGTAAAGTTCTTTTGTTCCGCTCTTCAATGTTCATATGTACCGAATGGGCTAGGGTGGACCCATTTCACCTTGCTTTTACAAGATCAAATATATTGTAACAATATAATGTCTGACTCCCCACAAGAAACATCTTTTATTTGAACAGCTGGTTTGACGTGTGTATTGATTGCTTTTGCAAGTTTTATATTATTGCTGCGTATCTGTTTCATAGTCTTGTGATGTTTATTTTCCCTCAAAAAAGTTAATATATATATATATATATATATATATGAAACGTCTTGCTTGGATTCATGCAGGGGTTTGCTGTACCAAAGGAAGAACAGGAGAAAGTCGTAAAGTTTTCATTCCATGGGCAGCCCGCAGAACTTAAGCATGGAAGTGTTGTTATAGCAGCTATTACAAGTTGCACAAACACATCGAACCCAAGTGTGATGCTTGGAGCTGGTCTTGTTGCAAAGAAGGCATGTGAACTCGGGTTAGAGGTTAGTCGTGGCTTTTGAGGATCTTCTTTACATGTCATGTGTAGGTTTTTCTTCTTCCTCTGTAATGTGCTTCTTTCTTGTTTTGCTTTTTGGTTCATTTTACATGCAAGTCTGCTATGTGATCATGATACCACTCTTGTTTACAGCTTAACTTTTATTGATGTGTGGTTTCATGATCATTGGACAGGTGAAACCGTGGATAAAAACTAGTCTTGGCCCAGGTTCTGGAGTTGTAACAAAATATCTGGTCCAGAGGTATAGATTTAGCTGCCGTTATTGTATATCCTTCTCTTTGTCCCTCTTCTCCTTCGTGATACTATCATGGTGCTGCACTGGATTTGTTTTGTGACCTCTTGTAGTGGCCTGCAAAAGTACTTGAACCAGCAAGGCTTTCATATTGTTGGCTATGGTTGCACAACTTGTATCGGTAATTCTGGAGATCTTGACGAATCAGTTGCTTCTGCTATAGTTGACAATGGTATGTTTCCTGCATGCTTCACTTTTCTTTGAGTATATCGGTAAATAAAGGTACTTTTAGAAACTTATGATCGCATCTCCGATTATCTGCTTTTGGTGTTTTATGAACCTTTTATTTGATTAAAAGATTTTGAAGTTATGGTGTTGATTCTTTTCTACTGAGTGGAACTTGGAAATAATATTGCTCGACGAAATCTTGTGCTGTCAAATATGGAAATGGTTTTTCCTCAATCCACTAGGCCATAAACTGGGCATAATGATTTGAGAACAGAGTTTTCTTGCTTTGTAATGCTTTTTCTTGGTATATAGTAGGCATATAACAAGTTTTCTGGAAACATACTGACAAAAGTATTACAAGCATTGTTTTTAAAAGAATTCTACTGATGTTGCAATTTTGACATTCTAAAAAATGGTACTGATTATTTCAGAACGCCACGTACCATTTAAATTGAAGCATTGGAAATTTCGCTTTAGAATAACCATGCTTCCAGTGGGCATGGCCATTTTAGATTGCTGAGGAACTTAGGTTGAACATGGAACATACAGTTATTCTGGAGAAAGGAATAGGGGCTTCGTTTAGCTGTAACTATATAGTTATCATGGCTGCATTGCTGTATACTTATGAACTTATCGGATTTTATTTCCAGACCTTGTTGCTGCTGCTGTACTTTCTGGAAATCGGAACTTTGAGGGTCGTGTTCATCCACTGACTCGAGCAAACTATCTTGCTTCACCTCCGTTGGTTTTGGCCTATGCACTTGCTGGCACGGTAAGGCGATTGGTTTTGTAAGGCACCTGTTGCTATCTATGTATTGAGAACTCTAAAACTGGAAAGAAGTTCGAATATCTAACTAACTGACTTTTAGGTTTTGGTCACAATTAGTATATATACCGGAGATGTGGTGGAATCTATATTGGCCTTGTTTTTCTATCATTGTAAGACTCAGCAGCATGTATGCTGTTACAATGTCCAGGTTAATTTATATTAGAAAGTAATCGTTTTTGTGTTTCTTTAGCGGAGTGGAGGATGGTGTCAAGGACTAGGTTGGTTGAGAGATAATTAGGTTTGGTGTCAAGGACTCCGGAGTTTAGGCAATAGTTTCTTCTGAATTTGTCTTCTGTACGTGATGTTACTCCATGTTTGCGTCTCAAATAGTAGTTGTACAATTGGTTGATGAAATCTCAAGATCTTGCTTAGCTATTTCATCCTTATGGTGCTGTATTTTCCAGGTTGACATCGACTTTGAGAAAGAGCCACTTGGAACTGGAAAAGATGGACAAAATGTTTATTTCAAGGATATCTGGCCTACCAGTGAAGAAGTTGCCGAGGTAATTTTGCTTCTCTTGATATATATAATACTGAATCATGAATCACGGCTACTCTTTTCTTGTTGCATAAATCAAAATTTTCAAAAAAATAATTGCATGTGTAGGTTGTTCAATCTAGTGTGCTTCCTGAAATGTTTAAGAGCACTTATGAAGCCATCACAAAGGGAAACGAACTCTGGAATCAGTTATCATTACCTTCATCAAGTATATATGCGTGGGACCCAGACTCAACGTATATCCACAAGCCTCCATATTTCAATGGCATGACTATGGACCCACCCGGCCCCGTGGAGTGAAGGATGCTTATTGCTTGCTGTTGGTCGGAGACAGTATCACTACCGATCATATCTCTCCGGCTGGAAGTATCCACAAGGACAGCCCCGCTGCAAAGTACTTGATGGAGCGTGGGGTTGACCGCAGGGATTTTAATTCTTACGGTAGCCGTCGTGGCAATGATGAAGTGATGGCTAGGGGTACTTTTGCAAATATTCGAATAGTAAACAAACTATTAAATGGAGAAGTGGGCCCGAAGACGATTCACATTCCGACCGGAGAAAAACTTTATGTGTATGATGCTGCAATGGTAGGTTTGTTGATTTAGCATTCAATGCTTAATAGAACTCTTTATATATCTTATGTACAGGAGACTGCACAATTATGCCAAAAAAGAAAGGAGAAAAAATACTACAGAAAAAACCTGATTATCTTCCCCAGTTCCGAATGGCATAGTTGTCCGATTTCTTCCTCGATCTTCAAAGAAAACTGACTCCTACTCCTCTTTTAGGATAGGATCGTCGTTATCTATGGCCTTGAGGTTTAGGCTATTCACAAAAAAAACTGATTATCTTTTAAAATTACAAAACCTCATTGACTTATTATGCTTTCATTTTACAAATTGTACCCGATTGAGGAGTAATTTGTAAAAAAAATACAAACATCAATGGGGCATTTGTAATGCCACCGGTAGGAATTTGTAATTTTAAAAGATAACTAGATTTTTTTTTTTTTTTGTAATTAAACTAAATGGGAAGTTTTTGTAATTATCTCTAACTTGAGTACGTGATTTTCAGAGATACAAGTCAGCCGGGCAGGATACCATTGTTCTGGCTGGAGCAGAATATGGAAGTGGTAGTTCCCGAGATTGGGCTGCTAAAGGACCGATGCTACAGGTGAGTGATATTTGAGAATTTGGATGGTGATTTCTAGCTGTTTTATTTTATCTAATGTCCAGTGATGAACTCTGGTGATCTTTGTTTTGGCAAATCAGGGTGTAAAAGCAGTGATTGCCAAAAGTTTTGAGAGGATTCACCGCAGTAACTTGGTTGGGATGGGTATTGTTCCACTTTGCTTCAAGCCCGGTGAGGATGCGGATACCCTTGGTTTGACAGGTCATGAGCGCTACACAATAGACCTTCCAACAAAAGCAAGCGATATACGGCCTGGGCAGGATGTTACTGTGACAACTGATAATGGAAAGTCTTTTACATGCACACTGCGCTTCGACACAGAGGTACACACCAGGCACCTTGTTTTTGCATACTAGATTCATGTGTTTTAGGTGATTCAGTAAGAAAATTTCCATTAAACGGCGTTTCTGCAAGGGATTTTTGCTCCAGTCCTTAATTAAGTTTCCATTAGATGATCAACCATATATATTTATATCTGATGAGAGGAAATTAAGGGTGGAATTGGAAATCCTTTCGTGATGGAATGTTTTTCCTTGTAGAGAATAGTGACTAAAAGAATTTTGAAATTAGAAGAATGAATTTTGAGAGTGATTGGATATGAGATTAAAACGCAGTAATAAAAGTTGATTTGATATAGAAATAGTAAAATAATGTCTAAATATGATTGGTAGTGAGAAATGTAGGTGTGCGAATAGTAGAATTTATGGGAAAATGTGTAATAATGATTGGTCATTTGGTGGGTCTTTTAGAAAATGAGTAGAAATGATTGGTGGGAGAAAAAAGTGAAAGGGAGTGAACAGTGTATTTTCTGAAAATTTTCATAAGCAATTCCATTTTGGGGTGGGGTTGAAATTTTTTCTCCTAACGCAATGAAAA
This sequence comes from Rehmannia glutinosa, assembly GCA_016081115.2. Lineage (NCBI taxonomy): Eukaryota > Viridiplantae > Streptophyta > Magnoliopsida > Lamiales > Orobanchaceae > Rehmannia > Rehmannia glutinosa. The sequence continues at coordinate 6,291,755 of CM071929.1, read as the reverse complement.
TGAGATTTTTTGGGTATCCAATGGCTACCTAAAGATGTGTGATTTTGAACTATTCAACTGTTGTCCGTCCGATGATGGCGTACAATCATATCATTGCTTTCGCAGGTTGAACTGGCATACTTTGACCATGGGGGCATCCTTCAATACGTCATTAGGAATTTGACCAAACAATGAACTTAGCGAAAGAAATGAGCCAGATTTATGGTATGTGATGTGTCCTTGAGATTTATTTGGTGCAATGCTACGGAAGGTATACTTTTCCTCATCTGTGAATGATCCCAAAACATTACTACCAATATCCCTGTCTGGGTCGAGATTTGTGGCATGTTGCTCGAACATCCCTAATGATGTTTGTCTGCGAAAGGTGGATTTCATGTATCTGTTTTTGTTAGATCGAATGGAATAAACACATTCAGTAAACTTGTGCCCTTCCTCATATGAGTCATATCTGTAACTTTTATAGCTTTATCTGTAAAATATAGTAATTAAGTGTGTATATGTTAATATGTATGTATATTAGAAACTGGGACCTTCTGAACACATCTTGGAAGGAAATTTTTTAGTGAGTCTTGGTTCTGTTTTATGCAAACAAAATTATATTTGAAATGGCAATTAAGCCGTAGAAAGCATTTTGGGATTCCTGGGTGCGCGTCCACATGCCACAAAGTGCTTGTTTGGGAGCACTTTCGAGATATATTTTTAAATCTAGAAGTCCATTTTAGTAATTATTGATGATTCATTAAGTCACTCCCCATCAAATCAGAGAGAAGTTGGAATTAGAGATTTCTTTAAGATTCACTTGTTAAAAAATTTATTTTGTGAATGAACTTTTGTATAAATTTTCAAGCTAACATTTGTAGCTTGACAATTGGAAAAACATTCTTTGTCCATTTAGAGACTCATCACGGAGTGTTCTAGAACTGTCTCATTTGTTTTCTTCCAACTATTTACTTAAAAAGAAATGGTGGTCCCAAAACTGCTACATCTGTAGTTAACACGTACTGTAGTTAACATCGTTTTATTCTCCCTTGGCCACAAAATTTGAAATAATAAATAATATACTTTAACAATTATATTGACTTTGCTCGATGAATTTAAATGTCACTGGTGCTTACCAAATATTTACAATATGTGGTTGGCAAAAGTTGCAACCGGGAGATAATTCTACTTATTGTTGACGGCCTTTTTGGTCAACAATACAAAATGTAAACTAAGAGTGTGCTGGAAATTAAATAAGACAAAAAAAAATTAAGTATATTTTTATTGATGAAGAGCGAATTGGAAATTGGAATTCTAGTCCGTTGCCAGGTTGGTAAGGCCTCAAGTACAGCGTTTAATTATTTAAGTTGTAAAAAGTCCATTTCAAATCATAAATCACCCTATTTATAGTATTACATTTGTGGAGTAGTAATCAATTAATCATTACTCTATACATTAACTGGGACATTTGTCACTAGTGATCTTTCCTGAGTTGCATGCTTATTAGCTAATATTTTATTGTGGATTTGTTGTCTTGACAGTTGCTTTATAGGTGGTGTTTTTATCTTTCATTGAGTCTTCAAGTTGGTCGTTGTTAGTTTGTTCTTTCGGTCGATCCAATTTGGTTGATCGAACCCTTGGGCATTTCAAGTTGATCTCTGATGTGTTAGGTTGGCTGACATGTCGATTTTGACTTTGGCCAAGAATCGAAGATTGACGGTATAGTCGTCCATCAATACTTACGAATCCTCTCATTATTTCTTGCAATAAACTAGAGTAGCTAGATAAAATTACTTTAGAAGTCACGTTATGCCAAAAAATAGTACTTTTTTAGTTTTTGATTTTGATGATCAAATTAAGCTAAATAAAAAAATGTGATGCGCCAAAAATATGAGATATATTTGGTTTTGCCTCTAATGGTTTTTTGAAAAAATACAAGTATTGGAAGAAAAATATGTCAAACATAGCCATTCCTTTTGATTTGGTAATTCAGTTAATCAAGTTTTTTAATAGGTGTTTGGCTTAGCTTATGAGTTTACATGATGTTTTTTAAAAAGCTGGGGGACTCATTCTATTTTTAAAATAGGATTTTAATTTAATGATATTTGATCGTTTTGAATTACAAAAAATGTCATTATTACATCATATAAGCCATTAAATTTATTTTAAGAAACACTTCAATAATTTATTTTTAAAAAAATAGCTTATAATAAGATTCAGAAAGATTTTTTAATATAAATTCAGGCAAACAACACCGTGTTTACCAAACCTAACTTCAAGCGCGTGCAGTAAAAGATCGACTTTTTATTTTCTTGTCCTAATCCATCTGGATGTTTCTCAGCACCATAGAAACTGGGCCCCACTTAGAATATATACCGTCTTTCCCGAAATCTTAGTCCAAGTGCGTAGAATCTACGCGTACCCTTATCTTTCCCGGATTGGATCAAACTCTTATTCCCTTTTTAATCCAATCCGTAATTAATTTCCTTGTCGATTTTGGATTGGAAGGTCGATATTAACCATGGGTAAATATTATATTATAATATAAAATAACCGCCTTGTCCTTTCGTCTATAAATTGAACCCCCAAAGCTCATTATTTTCCACATTCGAGTGTTCTTGAGGCGATCGATTACTTGCGAGGTATGTCTCTTTTGGCAGATCATATTCTTTTTTTTTTCTCTCTTATGGTAGTTTTATATCATCTTGTGTTATTGATCGCTGGGATTTGAATTTAAGTTTGTCGATCTGGGTAATTCTGATCTTTTTATTCTTCGATCATATGTGATCAAGTTTCGGTTTTATGGATGGTGGGGTCTTGGATTTTTGTGTAATCGCGATTAATTTCTTCTTGATCTGGGTTGTGGAAATTATTGCAGTTGTAGATTGTTGAGATTATTACTTGATATTCGTGATTTCGTTATATCCGATTGTTTTTAGGGTTTCCTGCTATGATTCATATGGATCGCATCCCTTTCTTTTATGTGGAGTTATTAACTGAGAATTTGATAGATCTGATATTTTTTAACAGAAAATTATATGTAGCCTGTGGAAACAAATTATATGTGGTTTAATTATGCGAATAAAAAAAATTACGGATCTGGCGTTTGAAATTATTTGTCGTAAATTACGTTCTCCTGTTCGAAATCGATTTCCTTATCATCCTGTAGTGACTTTCTGTTTTTTTTCTCTTATTTATATACTTCGTTCATCTTGGTCCTAATTATTGTTGTTCAATTTGTGCAGCTTTTTGACAGTAAAAGAAAAAAAGCGTATTTTTAGATCTCTGTTTACCAAGTTCCCATCCATCAAGTTTCATGGTTGAGCTAGACATCCAAATTCCATCAGCTTTCGATCCATTCGCTGAGGCCAAGGATTCAGGCGCCCCAGGGGCTAAAGAATATGTGCATATACGCATACAGCAGAGGAATGGAAAGAAAAGCTTGACTACTGTTCAAGGGCTGAAGAAGGAATTCAGCTACGAAAAGATCCTTAAAGATCTCAAGAAAGAGTTTTGCTGCAACGGCAACGTCGTTCACGACAAAGAGCTTGGAAAGATTATTCAGCTACAAGGCGATCAGCGCAAGAATGTTTCTCAGTTTCTGACTAGTGCTGGTATTGTGAAGAAGGATCAGATTAAGATTCATGGTTTTTAGGACTACCAGTGATCATTATTAAGTTTGATATAATAGCTGAAGTTTTATGGTGTGTTTTTGATGTTTTGAGAGTGGTGGTGTTTGGAGAAGTTTATGTTTATTTTTCTTCTGGTTTGAGTTTTCGTTCTACCCTTTGATGATGGATTTCACTGGGTATTTTTTAGTGGACTGCAAATGTATTTGGTTTTCTAATAATAATATTTTTGTTACTTTTGCTAAATCATTGTTTATGCTGCTGTTAATTGTTATCATAGCCTGTTCTTTTCGATTTCTGATTAATTACCGCATGGGATCAATGAAAAAATGTATTTCATGGATGATGATTGACACGTTATATTGTAAATATTAGTTGTGAACCATGAGCTTAAAGTGTGAATTTTTAATATGGTAGTTCTTGGATAAATTACTTGAATTGCTGATGCGATGGGGTTGTCTGCATCTCTTTGTTATCATGCTGCATTTATTGTGAACTATATGGTGGGGTCTAATGAGACCAATAGCCCAAGACAAGATTGAAGTTTTCAACCTACATAAAAACAACTTGTGTGAGATTGGTTATGGTCTGATGGATATAATTTATAATACAGATCTTATATTTAAATAAAATTTCTACTCAAATATATACCCATGAAAAGAATCTATACTTTTGTATGTGAAGATTCGTTTCATTAAATTAGATTAATGAGACGGTCTCATAGAAGACCTCATCTTCAACCTAATGCAATAATGAATCATGCTTCTGCATTTTTAGCTAAGAGGGATACAAAATCATTCTCGAAATCTTGTCTCAGAAATTTTAGGTAATGAAGCTTATTTCTGAATAAATTGTATGTTTGCAGTTATTTTAGAAAGTAATTTATTTTGGATGTCTATTTAGGAGAAGTGCCAAAAGCACTATAAAATACTTGTGTTATACACTTATGAATATAAAGTTTACTTATACGGAGCATTTAATGTGGATTCAATGACATGGCGACAAGTATTTTTACCTTTTCTTTTTTACAAAGATAAATTTAGTATGATGTGGATTCAAATGACATGGCAACAAGTACTTACCTTTTTTTTTGCAACGAAGATAGTATCAATAAAATGCAGAAAGAGTACAACATCAATACATAATATACCCAACCCGGAATGTAACCTTGAGGTCTCAGGTTCAATTTCTAACTAACACGAAGTGTTAACGGTTTGCCACCACAAGGGTTAGCCTGGTGGCTGAGGGGTTGCAATTGTAACCTTGAGGTCCCAGGTTCGATTACTGACTAACACTAAGTATTGAGGTTGGGTTTGCCCCTCCTCTCTTAGAGATTAGAACCACTCCTAAGAAGGACAGATGTCCCATTGTCCGAAAGAAATGTGAGGTCTTAGTCCCAAAAAAAAAAAATACATAATATACCCATCTTCTTCAACATGACGCATCATCCCAACAAACATAGAAGAAATTGAGGAAAGCACTCCCACAAGAGAGGGCAAAAGAAAACTTCCACTCACAAAGGGGAGGCTATTTCCACAAAAAGAAAGTCATTTTTTTGATCGGTAACAAAAAAAAAAGTCATTACTCTCAAGAGACAGAGAGAGAGAGAGCATAAAATCAAAGATCAATCAAAGACTTAAAACAAAGAAGAAAGCAATGGAATCTTATGGGCTCCTTTTTTTTATGAGATGGTTTCAATCAATGGCTATAAGGAATTGTCTTTTTCACAAATATTTACTTTATTCACATAAACCAAAAAAAAAAATTCAAAATGGTAAATTAAGATGTTAAAGAAAGTTTTTATAAGCATACAGATGTTATCTTACAGACAAGAGAAACTCCTCTCTCTCTATGGACACACAGTTGTTACATAGTTCATCTATACAATACAGAGACCATACTCAAAACCGGAACCATTACAAGGATACTTTTTTATCCAAATGGGCCATTTTAACAAATCAATTATATTTTCACCATTTTCCTTCTTTCCTCATATTTTCTTAGTACTGTGATATATTTCTTCAATTTCTCCATCTTCTTATTGCCATCAGACATCTTTTCTGCATATTGGGCAGCTCCCTTGCCTAATAAGCTATTCATCTATGCATTGAAGATGGTAGAAATGTTTACAATTTGACAGCAACCTTACATATTCTCCATCCTTCAAATCCTAGCATCAGACGAGGAACGATAAAGTTTGTCAATATTTTTGTACTTAAAGGAGCATATATACTGAAATGCAAATATAACTCGGGGACAATAACAGAAACTAGGTTTAGTCTAATTAAAAGAAGCTCCAGTTATATCTTTTAAAATTAGGGATAATTACAAAAACACCCCTGAGGTTTGGGCTAATTACAAAAAAAACCAGAGTTCTTTGAAATTACAAAAAACCCCTTGAGGTTTGATTCCGTCTACATTTTTCCTGGTGATTTTCAAAACATTTCAAAAACCTCCTCACACTTACAAAAATATTACAGTTACCTCCAATTTAAGGCAAAATGAAACCTGAAGATTTTTTTTTGTAATTTTGAAATATCTCTGGTTTTTTTCTAATTAACCCAAACCTCAGGGTGTTTTTGTAATTATCCCTTAAAATTATGAATATCCCTTGATCTTTTGTTTTTACCTAACAACAACAACACCCCCCTTTTCTAAGGAAAAAAAAACTCTTGAGGGTGCATAAGCTAAAAACAAATACCGGGGATATTTGTAGTTTTAAAAAATAACTGGGTTTTTTTAACAATTAGGCTAAACCTTAGGGGTAGTTTTTGTAATTAATGCTATAATTCATGAATATTCCCAGCCTCACCCTAAAAATCTGACGTAGCACTTGATTCACAATCTTACCTGTAAGCAAATTGCACAACTAGTTTCCGAACATGATGATGATGTAGTGGTCTCGGCATTATAGAACTTATAAACCGGCAACTCTTTAATTGTATCCTGAGATAACCCCCTTATTGTGTTGACCTCAAAAATGTCCGACGTTTCCCTCAAACTCGTTTCCGTAGTGCTAACCTATAAGTGTTAAATACTTCAGTAACAAAATGAAAAACCAAAGTCAATCTGCCAACAAGATTAGGAGGAATTAATGTAATCACTGAATTTACCTGCCACTGATAAGCTTTTAGCATTGCCGGACTCACCCATTCCATAAATATTTTCCCGTCTATCAGACTGCATATTAGCGCAACCTGAAAAAACAATCCTCGTTTCAGATCATGAATGTTCCGATTACTGACATGTACTTTCATGAATGCTAATCCAGCTACGGGATAAGGCAACTCCCTTCTTCATGTGGCGTAAGACATGAGACATTAGATAATGCCTTGCCGAAAAAATAAATAATGATAATCAACCAGGCACATCAATGCGAGTGAGTGAATCAATTTATACACGTCCCGTGTATCTGTATATGCTTAAATGTATTTTTTTTTAAAGGGAAATTTACACCGAGCGATGTATGATATGCATTACACGATGCAGCACAAAATTGCGATATCCAAATTGGTGAAATTCATTAATTTCCCCTCCTTCCCCCACATTAAACACATAGAATCTAGAATGATGACAAAGATGTTATCCACATTATGGCTTGTAACCTATAAGTGATGTCATTGCCAGCGTTTCCTTGTGGAGCCCTAAGAATCTTCATTTGGGAATAGGTGGATAGAATGCTATTTAGCTACATATATATCGACACAACTGCAGAATACGGGTGGCGCTTTAATCGTGACAATGACGTAGAAACAAATATGGCTTGCTATCTATGTGAATTAAATGCATATCACCTTGGAAAATGGCTCTCCATTCGATATGAGCTCCATCAATTGGACGCCGGTGATGGCCCCTGCCACTGCCCCAACACCAAAACCACGTGTGAAACCAGTTTCCGTCGTCTGCCCTTTGATTGCTCCGGTAATTGCTCCGATCGTAGCTCCACCTACAGAAAATCCCAATAAATATAACAAAAATAGAAGGAAAATAAAAGGATATACAACACAGTTTTTCAATCAAAGTGGGCAATTAGCACATATGATGGAGCTCCTTGCATCAGGGGAAAGAAAAAAAAAACTCAACAGGGACATTTCATCAAACAGGTGGTATGCATATCGATCCGCGGGTATTTAAATACTGTATACATTCTTTTTCGTACAGAGGCTTTGAAGAAAGAAAGAAGAAAACAAAAATGCTAGAAAACAATTCCGATTGTTTTTCTAGCATTGATCCCTTCAATATAGAAGAAATAATACACTGTGAATTCAGGAGCACACACCTAAAGCGAAAACGCAAATAAGTAGAGCCAGAGCAAATTTCTTGACCAGCCTGATCAAAACAAGCCCAGATTGAGAACTGCTCAGTTCTCTGCATACCCACGACAAACCAGTGGAGAACCAGAACCACCTCTTCATTACTGGCAAACAGATCAACATTTGTGCAGAAAATTTAAAAGGGATTATTGTTAGTTTACAAATACTAATTATGATAATTAGGGGGGGGGGACACCCTCTGAGCTTCACTGAAATATTCTCACGGAAAATGTGTGGGATGGTGAAAGTTGTACTATGAGCATTTATAGGAGTGGGAGAAGGTGCTGGAGAGAAAGATGAGCATTAAAGTTGGTTGAGTGCACAATAGCTACCACACAGGCCCGTGCTTACCATGAAGCAAATGAGGCCATGGACTCAGGCCCCAAAAAAAATTGTAAAATTAGGGGCCCAATAATTTTGTAAATTAATACATATATATACATACTTGTAGATGTTTTAGTACTTAAAAGCCCAAAATAAGAAAATCAACTCAAAAGCCCAAATAAAAGAGCAAATTAGGCCCAAATATATTGACAAATATAGAAGGCTGAAGAGTGAAGACAGATCACAGATGGGAAACAGAACTGGGAAAGGGAAGAAAGATGGAAAAAGAAGAAGAGAAAAAGAGAGAAGAAAAGAGAAAAAAAAAATAGGGAAAAAAGAGAAAAATATAAGAAATTAAAAAAATTGATAGAGAAGTGGATCAAATATGTATCTTCTACAACTAAAGATGTGCTACAATTTCAATTCGATTTGCACAGTTTAAAATGTATGAGGAAACTTTTGGTTTTTTTATTCAATTTGGAGCGGTTGCAATATGTTGACGATGATAGCTTGTCGAGGTCTTGCAAAAATCTTCAAAATTCTCTGACACATAATGGTTGCTCTGACATTGATGGTAGTGATTTATTTTCGTAGTTATCATTTTTGAAGTGCTCTTTACCAAGAGAAACGAAATCTGCATTTGGAATGGTGGATTATGTGAAGAAAATGGATGGTTGTTTTTCAAGTGCTTATATTGCTTATAAGATCTTGTTGACAATATCAGTTACTGTAGCAAATGCAGAAAGAAGTTTCTCAAAGTTGAAGCTCATTAAAACTTTTCTCCGATCAACCATATCACAAGAGAGATTGAATGAGTTAGCTATGTTTTCAATTGAGAAAGGAATTATTGAGCAACTTGATTATACAAACTTGATTAATACTTTTGTTGTCAAAACTGTAAGACGAGTTGTATTTAAATAATTACTTTGAACATGATTGTCATATTAATTAACTAATTTCGTACATTATAAAAAGCTTATTTTTTTAATAATAATTTATATTATCTTTAAATTAGTAAAAAAAAGGGTACATTTAAAAGTTTGACTCAGGCCGAAGAATTGCTAGGCACGGCCCTGCTACCACACATGCAACGTGATGCAATTTTGGCTAAAAACAGCTGCATGGTACTGGGTTTTAAGACTTGGGAGTATATTGTTTTCCGGATGGGATCTTTTATTCGATGGTGTTTCATCTCATATTCTGGATAATTGTCACGTATATAGAAGTTACTATATTAATTTTGAAGCATAAATCACGTCTGAATTGTGGGGTTTTAATATGGTAATTTCTATACACGTGACAATCATCCGTGCGAGGGAATAGGAGATGAAATGTCATCTTGGAATAGAATATCCCATCCGATTATTTTCAGGTGAAAAAATAGGAAATATTTACTGGTAACTAGAAATGGGTTTTCCTTTTTCATGATAAAAAATGGGATTGGGACTTGTACAGGTCCTACATGACTGGGAAATTTCTATTTTAAATGGTGTTATTTTTAATTTCACTATAAAAATTGATGTTATTTTCTACAATTGCGACACACCAGGCCCGACTTGTGCTTCACAAATCAGAGTCCCCTAAGCGAGATTCTAAAAATGGACACTTTTCAAGAACGTCTCCTTGTTGGCACATGTGGGCTTAGCTCAAAAACTCTATTACTTCATATATATTTTATATAAATATTATTTTTTAGTATTTAAATGTTTATTTTTATTGATTTAGCCCCTTAAATTTAGATGTCTAACTCTTTCCCTAACTCTTATAGTGAGTGTAATTGTTTATCTTAAAATATTATACTCTAATTAATCAAACGAAGTAATTATTGTAGACAACACGAATAATTAAGAATAGTAATATGTCGACTTTTCAACTCTATTGTATGAACTATAAAATGATATTCATATATTAGAACAATGAATGAGTGAAATTTCATACGCCGACAAAGAGTTAAATAATATTTCAACAAACCAAGAATCACAAAAACATATCATATTATTCATATATACAGTATATATATATATATATATATATCTTGCTTTCTTGAATGTGATATGGCTTTCTTAATAATTTGAGGGTTGCCAATAGAAAAACTTAGTTTAGGTGTCCAAACTTGAGACTCTAAGACCTTTGGATCCCACCAAAATATGGGTGTTTATAAATTTTCAAAGTAGTTTCTTTATTCTAATAAATGGTTGATGCATGAAATTGTTAATTCATTAGTGGCTATTTTGGTAACTATAATACTCCATTCTCCCACATCTATCAAACATAATTTAATTTAATGGAGATTCACTTAATTCAACACTGATTCTGAACGATAAATGAAAATAAAATTTTTAATGTTACAAGTGATTTTTTCCCCTGAAAAAAGACAATATCAGTACCATTAATGTTCATTGTTCAACTATCAATACTAAGTATAATAGCATCCAAATACACAATACTTTTTTTTCCAACAATATTGAAAATTTTATAACCGACGAGAGTTGGATAGTGATTAAGTAGTTAAAATTTTCAAACTCAGACATCTAGTCTGGATTCGTTTCTCATCACTCATCTCCTCCCAAAATCGCATTTAAAAAATCAGAACTAACAAACTAGAGTCATTAAAATGATATAGCGTATCGACTCATTTCTTTTAGCTCTGACTAAAAGAAATCTAAATCACAAGTTTTAAATGAGAAAAAAGATACTTTCAAAGAAAAATGAGAAAAATAATACTCCCATTTCATCAATCAAAGGATTGCCTTACTTAAAGGGAATTATTTTGCAGTCTAAAATCACTGTAATTTCTAAAAGTGTCATTTTCTTCATTATCATTGCAAACAATTAATGTCAACTTGCACAAATAATATTAAATCGTGTCATTAATAATAATTTTTTTTTTGATAACTCGAACTTCCGAACTACGCTTGACTATGCCTCGAGGACAACAACTCCTCCTCATTCTTCTTAAAGGTAAACCGCGGGATGTGCACGCGACTTGGCCGGATGTTCGACGGGTGGCGACGTACAAACCGATCCTCCTGGGTAAAGAGAACAATTATGTTCGACCCCAATCTACTAATAACGATCTCTCCCGAATCGAACCCACACGGATGCTATTCAAGATGAGTTCCCACCAAATCTTCACTCACCGCATATGCCCCCGGGAGCAATTTGATGGAGCGAGGATATAAACCCCGACCTCCACCCCACAAACAATTTGATGGAGCAGGAATTTGAACCACCCCGACCTTCATCCCACAATTCTTTGTGGTGGCCAAATAGGTTAAGCCACACCCTTGTGTCATTAATACTTCTAGGTCTATCTATCCTTGCCCATCTATTGCCCTATTGGCTTGACCATAAGAAAAGGGGGCAACCTGGCCCCAGCCCCTCTTATTTTTAATTTTTTGACTTAATGTTATTAAGAAATTAAATATATATATATATAATTTTTTAAAATTTTCATTCAGGCCATCCATTTTCGTGTACTAGCTCCCATCCTACTTTTATGGGTTAACCATAAAATGATTTATATGGAAGTAGTAAACAACTTAACTATGAAGCACTAATACGAATACGGGAATGAATTCGATACGACACGGGTAAGAGAATATAACATATTTTTATATTATGAAAATACACACGTAGTAAGTATAATTAAAAAAAATAATGTTTCAAATATAAAAAATTAAAATTTCATAATTAAAAAAAATAATGTTTCAAATATAAAAAATTAAAATTTCATAAATACTCAAATCTGATATGAATAATTCACATAAACACTAAAAATACTGAAAAAATAAGCAATTGAAAATTTTATCTATATCCATAAAGTATTGAATAAAGAATTATATTGGATATGTATATGATACGGCACGATACGACATCCTTAGAGAGTGTCTGTACGTGCTTCCTAGCAAGTTAAGGAATAATGAATACAAGTTGTAAAATTGAAATCTAAATTCGATTTAATTGCAATATCCAAACATTTGACAGATGAATTTAAATTTTCCGCAACATATAAAAAATATAATCATAGGAAAATTGTTTTGAGCTATCTGAAATTTAATGTCTGCATGAATTCGATACGATTGTTTGTCGTTAAGGGACAATTTAATTTAATTCATGATAATGACAATCACGTTGATAATATAGAAAGATCTATATTTTCTTGCACCTTCTATATTCATTTTTAAGATCATTAAGATACGACAGTGATTGTGATGTTTTGGATCAAAATGTATTACTTACTTGAATGCTATTGGGTGTTCATTTATTTCCATTTTTAAAATTTAGTAATACCACACTCCACAAGTTTCAAATCAAAATCTAATAATTGACCGAAATTACTGCATGCAACACATAAGTTATTAGAAATCCCTACTGGCTCAAATCAAATTAAATTCAAATAGAAGGTGGATAATCATTGATAGAAATGACAATGAAACGGTCAAAGCCCGATCCTATCCCAATGGGCCAAGTGGAAAATTGGGTCGGACCGCATTTTTGTGGCATTGTCTAGCCCATCAAGTGTTTATAACCCGACTGGTCGAAGCCGGGCTATTAGAACCAAAGTAGTCCGATCCTTTCCGATCACTAAAAATGAAGTTCAGAGTAACCCTATAATGCCAACATAAAAAAAAATAAAAAGAACATTTGTATTTTTCATAATTGTAATGAGTAAGAAATATCTATAGGTTGTTAAGAGTGGGTTACTATTTTGTGATGAGCCAATTAAACTCTAAAGCCATTAAACTTATCTAAAAAAAATAGCCTATTAAAATTTTATTGAATAGATATTATTATTTGAATCTTTGATAAATGACTTATGCCTCATAATTTTTCCTCTCGATTATTCCTAATTAAGCCAAACGAAAGCTTGATTTTGATATTGAAATGACTAATGACGATATGTTGTCTTGTTTTTTCTCCATTTTAATTTTCTTCTATAATTTGTTGTTTGGGCACCTAACTTGATTCTCTTAGATTTCCTCAACTTTGAAATTAGACGAAATCCCATTGGCTAAGCAAATTTAGACGAGAACCATCTATTGGCGCAGTGGGACTTGGATTATGGAAAAAGCAACACAAATGAGAGATTTTTTTTTTCCATAGCCGACATGATGATTAATTGGTGTAAATCGGCCTCTTTAATTAGAAGTGCTACATATAGATATATTTTTTGTTGGATTTTTCCAACAAAGAAATTGTATTTATTGATCAATGCGAACAAACAAGATAGAATATCATGAACCCAGACTAAACTTTCAAAAAGAGGAAGAGATGTGCAAACAAAAATCGGAATTAAAAAGATTTAATAGATCATAAAACATTATACCAGACCTAGTTGGTTGATTGTATGAGTGATTGATACACATACTTCCAAACAAGGTACAAATAATCAACATCAAATTCCTTTCTGATCTGCAGATCTACTAAAAACTGATGAAAAACTCTGAATGAGGACTCATAAGAGTATATCTATTAGTATCTACATAGATAAAAAAAAAACGAAAAGGCAAACTACGTTGAAGGGGGAAACCTACTCCCGCACAAGGGGAGAAAACTACTCTCATTAATTGGATAAATTGAACAAACCAAGGACGAAAAAAAAAGAAGAGAAAGAAACAAAACAAACTACTTTCTCCTCCTCCCATGATTCCTTATAGATATTTAATTATATTTAATTAATATTTTGTATCTTAATATATTTAACTTATCGCTATTTATGGAACCAACATTGTACTCTAGTGGTTGAGAGGGTGAATGACCTGAATTTGATCTCATACGAGTGTACATGTCCTCTCTTCAAATTCCCCCATTGTACTAAAAAAAAAGGAAAAAACTTATCACTATTTATATGACTTGCCCACTTTCTTTTTTCCAATTTGAATATTCTCATTTTATATTAACTTGTAATTTCAAATGAGGGTTAATAAAAAGGTAGGAACTTTTAGGTGAGGTTATAAAATCATCCAATGCATTAGTCTTTCAGATATTTTTGTGGACATTTCACAATCTAATTAAGTGAAGTGTTTTGTTCATTCCATTGAAGATTCTGTATTTTCAAAATTTTGAGATGATAAATAAAAATATGTTTAAATTATGCGATGTTAGAAATTTTGGTGTTGATTCTACACGGAAAAACATGATAAACATAGAACTTTTCAAATACTTAAAAAATATATAGGGAAAAAATAAGGAACCAACAAGATGAAAACCATTCTACACAGAGATTTTTTTCCTTCTTCTTTTTAAGATTTGGTCATTTTGATAACAATGTGGCCATTTTAGTGGTTGATCGGCTGCAAGGGGTGATTGACTGATTTCTCATGCCTTATCATTGAAGAAAAATAGTTGGTTCTCGACATAATTAAGAAAAGATGAAGAAATTGTCACAAAGTCAGAACTGATATCCACGTTAAGTTTTGGCCACTTGTAAAAAAGTTTATCTTTTGTTCTTTTTTCTTTGGGATAATTACAAAAACACCCCTGAGGTTTGGGCTAATTACAAAAAAACCCATATTTCAAAATTACAAAAACATCCCTCAAGTTTGATTTTGTCTTAAATTTAAGGGGTTAAATAGAATATTTTTATTGATGTCAAGGGGGTTTTTGAAATGTTTTTCACTTCTAAAGGGGAAAATGTGAGACGAAGGGTTTTGTAATTTTCAAAAATCATTGGATTTTTTTGTAATTAGCACGAACCTCAGGGGCTTTTTTGTAATTATCCCTTTTTCTTTTTCTCAATTCATATGTATTTTCTTTTTGGTATGTTTTTTCTCCGTTGTTGTAGCTTGTTATTTTTTGAACATTGAATGTTGACATGAATTTGAATTGGTCTTATTAATATCTCGTTTGGCTCTTTATGTAGTCAATTAGCCAATGTGGTCTTGAGCCAATCGGCTCTATTATATTATTGGAAATTTGATTGAATTTTATTAATAAAAATCTATTTTTTTTTTGGGTGTGTGGGGGAGAAGGAAAAAAACTCTTAACAGATCGTAAGCCATATTTTTTTTATTGATCCCTCAGGAGTCTCCTTTACTAGGAGTGAATATTGTCTCTCTCTAGAAGAGAGAACCCTAGTTGGTGTGGCTTTGCTTTTTCAGTTTGTTTTGGTTTCTAGAGTCTCTTGCTTTCTTCTTGGTTTGCTTCATCTTGCCGCTGTGTTTGTACCTCTGCTCCACCCTGTTATAATGGCTTGAAGACATGTGTCTTAAGGAGGGGACCTAGTTGGGTTGATTTGGTTTCTTTTTATTTTGTTGGTCTTTGTTTCGTCTTTGTTTTGTTCATTTATCATCCCACCCACCCCATTCACCAACCCCACTTCCATTTATTTCCTTTTTTATTGCCTCTAACAGTGTTTTTTCTGGTTCCCTTTCCTTTTTTTGTCTTTTCTGGTTTGGTGGATTTCCAGGTGGCGAGATCTCGTTCCATTGTGTGTGGTTGGACGGCTGAGGTGATTTCAGAAGATGGAGAAAGATCTGTGGGAAAGGTTAAAAGACTTTACTCTTACATCTGAAGAAAACGATGAGGTAGGGCTGGAAGAAACAGATGTTAGTAAGAGCAAAGAGGAATGTAACAGGAGCTTGCTTGGGAAAATATGGGGAGAGAAAAAAGTTAATTATACGGGCATTAAAAATACGACCGCGAGTATTTGG
Source organism: Rehmannia glutinosa (assembly GCA_016081115.2). Lineage (NCBI taxonomy): Eukaryota > Viridiplantae > Streptophyta > Magnoliopsida > Lamiales > Orobanchaceae > Rehmannia > Rehmannia glutinosa. Next base: position 6,275,855 of record CM071929.1, on the reverse strand, counting down.
CAAACGGCAGGGAGATTTGTTGTCAGAGAAATAGGGTTAAATACATATCAGTTTGTGTTCTCATCTCAGGAAGATAAAATTCGTGTTTTGAACGGGAAGACGTGGTCATTTGACAACCAGTACCTTATCTTGAAGGAGTGGTATGACAATATATTGGAGGAAGTTAGCTCCTTTAACTCTGTTGAGCTGTGGGTCCAGGTTTGGAATGTACCATACCACTGGATTAGTTCTGAAACTGGCAGGAAGATTGGGAACAAATTTGAGAGGATATCTGACATTCTAATCCCAGAGACTGGAAGCGCGAACGGGAGATTTATCAAAATCCTGGTGGAAGTACAACTGGACAAACCTCTGGCTCGAGGAACAAAAATCAAATTGGGCTCGGAGGTGTGTTGGGTTGATTTTAACTATGAGAATCTACAAAACTTTTGCTTCTACTGTGGATTGGTGGGACACTTGGAAAGACAATGTGTCAAGAGGAAAGAGGATATTCAACATAATAGAATGAGTGAGGGGCAATTTGGAGATTGGATTAGAGCTAGTGAGATGTTTGTTGGGAGACAAAATGGCAGGGGACAAAGGAATGAATCTGGACCAGAAAATTTGAATCCCAGCAAGCTCAAGAATTTGGTGCAGGTGGACATCAAGGAACCTAATTCAGTTCAAGAAGAGGGTCATGTGTTGGGAGCAAGACTGGAGGTCAGTTGTAAGAGCCCTAAAATGACAGATTCAGGGGAGAATTCAATAGGAACCAGAGTCCAGCAGGGGATTAGTGCTGATAAAGGAGAAAATCCAAGTCTGGATAACTTCATGGATGGGGTCTCTAACAGGGAAAAATCCCCACAGTGGGCAGTGGTGCCGGAGGGCAATCCAGAAGGAACTTTGGGAAGGGAATGGGAGAGCCAAAATTTGGTTAGCATCGATATTCAGAAAAGAAACAAACGCCTCCCCCTGGCAGAAATTCCTGAGAGCTCTCAGGTCGAGCGTAGTGTGGGGAAAAACGTGAGAATTAACATAAGAGGAGGGAGAAAGAGAGGGAAAGAGAATTTGGGGGTCGCTCCCATGGAGGGAATTCTTGCTAATAATGAAATATTTTCTCGGAATAAAAGACAATTGAACTAGGGATGAAGAAGAAACAACCTCAGTAGGAAGAAAAACTTAAAATTTGGGAATTTGGGGAGAAGTGGGGATTTATCCAACAAGGTGGAGGTGGCCACTAAAATCGGCCTCGATCCTCAATGAAAGTATGTGTGTGGAATTGTAGGGGTTTGGGAGGACCTCTACAATATCCAGGCTAAGGAGTCCATTAGACTCCACCTTCCGGATTTTGTCTTTCTGTGTGAAACGAAAAAGAAAAAACCCTTCATTAAAACTGTTTGTAAGAGACTTAAGATGGGTGATAGATGGGTCTGTCAAGACCCAATTGGTAAGAGTGGAGGTCTCTTGGTGATGTGGTCTAGTAGGGTTTCAGTTTGTAATGTCTTCTGTTCTGAGTTTTGTATAGAGATAGAATTTTCTGTGGACAACAATTCGAGCAATATGTGCGCCACATTGAAAAGCAAGCTTCAGATCATGATATGTTACTCCTTGAGACTTCTCCACAGAGTAATAATATCAAAAGGAGATTCACATTCGATAAGAGGTGGCTTGAGAAAGAGGGGGTGGATTGTATTGTGGAGAAAGCATGGAACAAACCCGTGAGTGGCACTCTATTATTCCAAATACAGAGGAGAATTGCAAACTGTAGATTGGATCTTTTGATTTGGAGCCAAAGTCAGCGAAACAATTCTGCCATCATTATTGAAAAGTGTAAGGACCGTCTTAATACTCTGAAAAGGCAGTCTGGGGGGAGAAATTGGAAAGAATGGAGCACGGTTAAATCGATATTGGGAAAGCTTACAAAGAAGAGAGCAATATTGGAGCCAAAAAGCTAGAATATCTTGGTTGAAAGAGGGAGACAAAAACTCAAGGTTCTTTCATGCTTGCACGGTCCAAAGGAGGAAAGCCAATTGTATTGAGAGATTGATAAGGGATGATGGAATTGTCTGTGAAACTCACAAAGAGATTGAAGCAGAAGTGGTTGACTATTATGGTAAGCTATTTAATTCGGACAGGCCTTCCTTGGATTCTGCAATATTGGATGAGATACCTCAGTCTATCACACACACAATGAATCAAGAGCTCATTAAACCTGTGGATGATCCGGAAATCAGAAAGGCCCTCTTCGAGCTAAGCCCTAATAAAGCCCCGGGGATTGATGGTATGAATCCTTTATTTTTTCAAAGATTTTGGCCTTTCATTTCTGGTCATTTGTGCAAGGCAGTGAAATTTTTTTTCTTGTGCAATAAAATGCTTAAAAGTGTCAATCATACTGTTATCTCTCTTATCCCGAAAGTGAAAAACCCTACTTCTATAAGTCATTTTCGTCCCATTAGTTTTTGTAATGTGGTTTACAAAGTTATTTCTAAAATCATTGCTAATAGAATGAAACCTACTTTGAGTCTTTGTATCAGCCATAATCAGTCTGCTTTCATAGCCGATAGACAAATTCTGGATAATGTGGTTATTTCTCATGAGTGTTTTCATTACCTTAATGGACTTAGAAAGGGTAAGAATGCTTTTATGGCCCTTAAATTGGACATGTCTAAAGCCTATGATAGGGTGGAATGGAGGTTTCTTGTGTCTGTCCTTTGTAAGATGGGTTTTGATTGGATTTTTATCAATTGGATTCGATCTTGTATTAATTCCTCTTCTTTCTCTTTTAACATCAATGGTCAAATTTTAGGATTTATTACTCCCTCTCGGGGTATTAGACAGGGAGATCCATTGTCTCCTTATCTCTTCATAATCATATCTGAAGCTTTTTCTTGCTTAATTAAAAAATTTCACAGATTGTCTCTTTTTAGGGGTATTAGATTGTGTTGTGGTAGCCCGGTGATCACCCACTTGTTTTTTGCCGACGACTCGATTTTGTTTTGCGAAGCCTCATCTAACCAAGTTGTTATTGTTAAGAATATTCTCAATTTGTATTGTCGATTTCGAGACAACAGTTAATCTTGCTAAGTCTTTGGTTTTCTTGATAAGAATACCAAACAAACAAGAGAGAAGAGAGAAGTGGTCCCAGTCTTTGAAGGAATTGATGAGAAAAAGAGCGCAAAATATTTAGGGTTGCCTATGGTGATTGGGAGATCCAAAAGAGAGGTGTTTGGGTATGTTATTGATTGTGTGAAACAGAGAATCCAAAATGGAGAAATGTCTTCCTTTCTCAAGCGGGCAAGAGGTTCGATTAAGGCGGTCATCGGCTCTCTTCCTAACTACGTGATGTCTTGCTTTTGCTTCCTGGCTAATATCTCAAAGAGATTTGTAAAATCACTACCGAGTTTTGGTGGGGTGGGGCCAGGGAAGGGAAGAGAGGAGAATACATTGGGCTTCTTGGGATAAATTGGCTAAACCTAAACCACAAGGAGGGATTGGATTTCATGATATATTTCTCTTTAATAAAGCTCTTATTGCAAAACAATTGTGGAAGATAGTAACCCAACCTAACCTCTTATTAGTAAGCTTCCGAGGCCAAGTATTATCCTAAAGGTAACCTGATGAACACTGAAGCTAAGCAAGGAGACTCGTGGATGTGGAAATGTTGGCTTAAAGCCAAATCAACTCTTGCTTTGGGGATTCGTTATAAGCTTGGAGATGGAAAATCGATCAGGATTTGGGAATCTCCGTGGATTCCTAATTCCCAAATTTAAACTTGAAAGATCTTTGCTTTGCCCACTCAATTTATTTTGGGCTAGGGAACTGTTAAATGAATCTGGTACTGAGTGGAACGAATGTTTAGTGAGGAGTCTGTTCTCTGTGGAGGATGCTGATAAGGTTCTGCAAATCTCTGTTAGCCAGCAGGGGGTGAGAGATAGGCTTATTTGGCATTGGGAGAAAAATGGGATTTTCTCAGTTAAATCGGCTTATCGACAATTGGTTATCGTGAAAGGTATGAAGAGCGATCTTCCTGAATCTAGCACGGGGGCTACACTTAACGGCAGAATTTGGAAGAAATGCTGGAAACTGGGGATTAAAAATAAAATTGCTCATTTTCTGTGGAAGGGTATACATGCTCTTCTCCCTACTGCAGATAAATTGAAGAAGAAAGGTGTGATCTTTGGACTCGTCATCATTTGTGCGGTGAGCAGGAGAAAACAATTACTCATCTCTTTTTTCAATGTGAGAGAGCACTCAAAGTTTGGAAAATATCTCCTGTGGGTTGGAACTTTTCTCAAGAGCAGCGATTCTCAATGAAAGAGTGGTGGATTAACGTCTGTCAGCTGGAATTGAGTGTCGTTGTGCAAGATCGTATTCAACTTTCAGTTTACATATTGTGGTGGCTTTGGAAAACAAGGAACCTATGGGTCTTTCAAAAGGAGATGTGGGAGGAGAAGGATATCGTGGAGAGAGCGGTGTGCGAGTGGATGGAGTTTAAAGGTGCGAGGAACAAGGAAATTCAGAGGGAATGGAGGTCTGAGCATAACACTGGGGAAAGGAATTCAGTGGATACTAAAGTAGGATCATTCAAGTTAATGATCAGTGTTGTGGTATTAATGGATTTTCAGTCTGGGATTGGAGGATGGATTGAAGACGAACGTGGCTGCAAGGTCTGCGCATGGACTATCTCTAGAGATGCAAATATTGGTCTAATGGAGAATATGCTATGGGGGATTAGGCAGGGCATGTGTTCAGCTTTTAAAATGGGAATTAAGAGTATATCCATTTATTTAGATGACAAGGATATTGTGTCTCAATTTAACGGCAAAAACTCGTTTCCGCAAGGAGTTGCAACAATAGCCGAAGACATCTATCTATTATGGTTTCTATTTGATTTTTGTGGCTTTTCTATTTTCGATTGTACCAGTGTTGGTATTTGTAATAGACTAGCCGCTTTAGCTTGTTTTTGTGATGTGGATTTGAATTGATCGAACCAATTCCCCGATTGGCTCTTGATGTAGCCTTTTGGTCCTAAGCCAGTGGGCTTCGATTGTAGTTCTTTGTTGGAGTTATTTATAAAAAGTCTATCGTTTCGGGAAAAAAAAAAAAAAGATCGTAAGCCTATGACTCAATTCAGTCAATTGGACTTTTACCTCCAAAGGATCAATGGTAGGAGGTTGGTTCAAATAGGATGGACCTTTCACCCAAAATAGATTATAGACAAACTGGGCTTTTTAATTCTAAATACAAGTTCGGCCCGAATAGATTTTGGGTCAGGCTAACACGTGGGCTCTCACCCCATTTTATCAAAAAGAATTTCTGTATGACAAATGAAAATATAAAATGTGATCAAAATCTGAAATAAAAAATGTACGAAATAGAATAAGAAACATGGTACTTTCTTTTCCAAAATGCAAAAACTTATGTGAGATGATGAAAGTCTGTGAGACCGTAATATGGTGATATTTTTAGTGTAAATATTAATATTTATCTAAATATACTTAAATTTGTGTATTTACTTTGAGTATCACTTTTACACTAAAAGTATCATCATTTCACAATCTCAATCTTACGCCGTCTAACAAGAGACCTGTTGTTTCCAAAATATAACGCAGATCACCCAAATCACTGGGCCCATGGACTGAACCTCGTCCAACTAAAAATGGGCCTATGTATTCCAGTTTGTTGAGTTCAAACATAGACAAACTCCATGCAAAGAAACTGAGGGGGCCCAAAGTACCAAGCCCATGAACACACAGACCAATATAATGAGCCTTGAGTAGAGTGAGTGGAGTACTAGAACAAAGCTGCGGAAACAAAGAAGACAGAGAGACTGATGGCTTGGTCCGCCGCCGCGAGGAGCTTTCATATGCCGGCAATTGATGTAGGTTCCCTGCGCTCTCGTGCGCCATTGGCCGTTGGCGTTGGCTGCGTATCATTGGCCGGCGCTAACCTCCGCCGCTCCGCTCGATCACCGGCCTTCGCTTCTTTAGGCATTTCCACTGATGCTACTGCAGGTGAGTACCCTCCCCCCTCACGCCTTGTTGAAGACGCTCTCATTCACTGTATCATAATACAAATTAATTTCTCTTTCTTTCTTTTTTTTTATCATGAATTGATGTTTGGTAATTGGTAAGTTGGGAAAATATATTTCCTTTTTTTCGGCCCCTGGCTGCTTGCATTAAAGAATTGTGCCTTATGCACGATTAGTTGTCCATTTGCCTGGGATTTCCTAAAGCTTCTGAACCAAGCAGCTGCTTGTGTTTTCACCGGAAGGTGTTGGCTTTGACCCGGTGGTGTATCTCATAATGGTATTTTACATTCGATTAAATTTTCTACTATAAAGAAGAGTTTTGAATTTGAGTAATTTGTGCATTTTGCCTTTTCATGGAGTTTAACCAATTATTCTTCCTAATCATCTTCTGAATTAGAGAATTTGAGTTAGCTGGGTTCGCATAAGAGGTCTACTTTAGAATTGTCTGTAGTTTGGCATTGTTGATGACATAATGATTAAGCATTATGCTCATGGTGGTTGCGATGTGCTACTGAACCTAGGTATCAAGGAAGCTGTTAAGACTGAAAAGGCTCCGGCAGCACTGGGGCCGTATTCTCAAGCCATCAAAGCAAATAATATGCTTTTCGTATCTGGGGTTCTTGGACTTATTCCAGAGGTTTGTAACTCTAGTAAATCTTATGATATGATGGAAATTTTGTTCTTCATTTTACTTTTGCAAATTTACTGTGTATGAATATATAATACATTTATTATTTTGTAAGCTATTTTCGTTGTTTAAAATGCAGACCGGGAAGTTTGTCTCAGATAATGTAGAGGATCAAACTGAGCAGGTATGCCTTTATATCCAAACTCAGCCTCTGATTTCAGTTTTCCAATAATTTGTTTTTGAGAACAGTCGCAAGGTTGTATAAATCCGTAGCATGTGTATAGCTAAGGAAATCAAAGTACATCAAAAGTAACAAGTGGCGCAAGATACCTCACATCATATAGATCTTTGTGATGAACTTTGGTGCTGATGAACTTTGGAAAGAGGATCACATTTGTCATTTATAATTCTGAAGCAAAGGAGACTTTTTCTGGGTTGTTTTATACAATTGTGCTGTTATCTCCATATGGTATTCGAATTAACTGCCACATGTATGAACTTTAAGGATACTTTTAGGAACAATGTGTCTTATCAACTGATCATTGAGTTGGTCATCATTATTATGTCATGAACATTGCTTATGCAAGGCCCATCTTTTAGTATTGTCAATCTGATGCATGGCCTTGCTCGAAGTGCAATCGGAAGTTTTCAGCAGCAACCAAGCAATGGTAAAAAAAAAAAAAAAAAATAGTTGTCGATTAATGAGCCATCCTAGGTATTTTAGAATCTTTTAATTTAATATAAGGTCACAAGCAAGAGATGCATTCTGTTCTACCTTCTTCTATCTTCTGATTTTGCACTTTGATGGCGGTGGCTTAAGAAGAATTGAAATACATGTAGTGCCATCCTGCATACTTGTAGATGGTACATATTTTTGTTATATTTTGTTGCCAATGAGGCTTGGTAATACGTGTCTGCGCTCATGGATGAACTATACCAGGTACTAAAGAATATGGGTGAGATACTTAAAGCAAGTGGTGCCGACTATTCTTCAGTTGTGAAGACAACAATCATGTAGGTGTCCTCTCTCTCCGTGTGTGTGTCGCACGCACACACATTATCGTTATACATTTTGTCATTTAAATAAGTTCGTCATTTCCAAAATTAACATTATGTTTTTGCCCCTTTACAGGTTGGCTGATCTGAAAGATTTCAAGAAAGTCAATGAAATTTATGCGAAATGTGAGTTTTGAAGTTGAAATCAACTAAATACTTTAGATTGTGAATATCATCGTACATGCATTTTTAGGTTTTTGTTTGATTGTGCAAATATAGGTAAGTCAATAAGGTAACTGCAGTTTACAGTTAACATTTGAATCATTACTGGTAAACCGTTCTTGTCCTGGTTTTTCCCTGCATAAGCTGCATACAATATTTAAAAGAATACATCCTTTTGTTATTCTTAGTTTCCTCTTGCTTTATCACTTTCAGTAGCAGGAGTTACCTTCTTTCGTATGCATGTGTACCTTTACAGGTAGTTCATAAAAGCCTAGTGTCCTTGTGTGTTAAATCATCCCATGGTTAGAGAAAAATTGCACACTTCTCGTAATTAATGGGGCTTAAGGCACATGTAAGGCTCAAATTAAGTTGAATTACATAATTCATTAAGTTCTTGGAATTTCCTTTCTGTCTGAAGCTTTGGAGTCCTGAATTTGTGTGGTAATAAATTTCAGCATAAGTGCTCAAACTGCTATCATGCTGCAAAATGTTGCTGAGTGAAGTATTTCAAGTTCACATATATAAAAATTATGAATGCATTAGAAATTGGGTAAGATTTATGTTGCAGATTTTCCAGCACCTGCACCGGCTCGCTCCACTTACCAGGTTGCGGCACTGCCATTGGACGCACGGATTGAAATCGAATGCATAGCTGCACTGCCACAATAGCAAGTCACTGTGTTTGACCAAAACCATATGAATTGGGATCTATGGACATTTGCTTCAGAAATTAAACTTCTCCATGGGTTGTAGTCTTGTAGACATGTAATTTGGGGTATTTAATAGACTTTTCTGAATTGGCCACCTGAAACTTTTACTCATCTTTAGTACCAGATCATGATTGGTGTAATCCTACCTATTTCTGTTTGGCATTGTTATCACATATTTGTAAGGATAGTTTTTTTCTCTGTAAAATAATGATTTATCAATCATGAGCTAGTGAACTAGTAAAGGAGTGTTTGTAAACACTTGAAAAAAGTGATTGTCGGGGCCGAAAAGAGAAATAAAGTAGCATTTAGTGTTTTCAAATGACAACTTCTGCTTCTGAATCTATATAATTTAGTGTGATATAGAACAGATAAAAACCCAGCAGAATAAAATGTTATACTAAAACCTGATGGTTCAAAATTCAAATAACTGCAATTTTTCTCAGGCACTAACTCAATTTCAATCTACCAGAATAATTGCATAGAAGCAATAATTAAAGAGACTGTCCAAAGCCAAAATTACAGATACAATGGCATTTCAATGTTTCCATCCATATCAAGAGCTAGTTTGTCCTGGATAAAATTAATACATTACATAATAACTTACAAAAATAGCCCCATGTTCTGTAATGATAATTATTTCTAGCTTTTTTGCCTTCATTACACAAAAGAAGAGCAACTTAAGTTTCAGAACTAAATCTTCTGCTTCAAAACCTGTCTCAACTGGACCTTTTGACTTTCCATCCTCGCTTCCAGCAATCTCGACTTCAAACTATTCTTCTGGACACTTCTTGGCCACTCGATGCATCCTTTCATCGCACGATTGATATGTGGATTCGCAGAATCAGGTGAGCTCCACTGTCCCGACAGATCTTGGGGACTACGGCCATCATCGGGTGACATTATAGCCCCGTTAGAAATTCTACCGTTCGACAGCCTTCCGTTTTTCCCATCAACCGATACAATCTTGTAATTATCACCATTGTTAGGATGCAATCTCCAAAGCTTAGATATCGACGAAACCCTTTTCATTTGTCTCATTTTCACCGAGTCGACTTCACCAATTTCCATTATTGGCGTCTCCTCGTCTCTTTCCCATTCTATTCCATTTCTCGGAAAATTACTGACCCGGAAATTTTTGTCACTTCCTTCGGGCGAATAACTCGAGCCCTGATCCTCGGGATGGCTCACGGTTTCCCACTCGCTAGCGTCCTCTTCTAGTTCGCCACTTCGGTCAGTATATATGTTAGAATGCCTTTGAGCCCGTTCTTGGTTAAGCAATTTTACTTCGGGGCTCACCCTGTGAATTTTAGATGCGTGGCTGGCGGACTGTATTCGTCACATGGTTCGACGTCCCTCTCGTTCGATTCGCCAAAATTAACATCTTCAAGACGGAGAAAATATCATCTGGATTTGGGGGCTCGTACGATAAATCCCTTATATCTTGTATGTTGACGGAGGCCGCAATTTGTTTAAGGAATTCGGCTTTCTTGATTTCCTCCGAATCCGAAAACGAGCTTCTAGAATTCAAGAAAGATTCAAGACCTTCAATTAAAATTTTCATCTGCGCGTATTTATCTTCAAGCATCACTTTGGCGTCGACTAACTTCATTTGAACTCGTTCTTCGCGCCAAACCTCGGCCATCTGCAACATTTTCCTCTCGTCCTCAACTTCTTCTCGGAGCTTCATCGACTCTCTCTTTAGTGCTTCGACTTCAGCCTTGTCCTCCCCGATTTCCTTAGCTAATTCGTCACATACCTCCTCTATTAGCTCTCGAGCCTTTCTTTCTTTTTCGTATTCCTGCAGGTAACGCTTGGCCGATAATTTAGCATCAGACAACTCGTTGACCAGCTTAGAATTGACTATCTCCAGCCTCTGGCGGTTTTTCTTCTCCCTGCTCAAGTCAGATTTCATGTCGTCTATAATCGCGCGTACTTTTTCGTGTTCTCTGCTCCGCCATGCGGCTCTTTCTTCGCTGAGTTTACGCAAGAATTGCTCGATTTTCTTTTTTGAAGATCTGCGCTCGGTTTCGAGTTCGTTGATTCTGGCTCTGGCCTGCTCGAGCTCAGCCTCGAGGGCGGATATTACTGTAGCGGAACTTGCTCGATGCTCGAGAGGTTTTGGTTGGCCAAATATTTGGTTCGTTTCGTTTGATGTTTTCCAACCATCGGGATCCCATTTTGTTGCCCCCTCCATTGCAGAGTTGGGAAATTGAAATGCCGGCTCAAACTGCAAAGTGTAAGTGCATTTCCAATATAAGAATGAAACACTCTGAAAAGACTGCAAGAAGAAGTTATAGCCCAAAATGAAAAAATTATCTTCGTTAATTTGAGGGAAACTTACAAAAACTACCCCAGTATTACAACCTCTAGTTATCTTTCAAAATTACAAATACCCCCTTGAGGTTTGTATCAACTTAATAAATATCTTCTTGTTGGGGGTGCAATTTGTAAAATGGAAACAAATGTCTACGGGAAATTTGTAATCTTGAAAGATAACTGACCTTTTCTTCTATAATTAGATTAAACTTCGAGGGTAGTTTTGTAATTAGCCCTAATTTGATGGTATGAAACTTTCCTTAACTAAAAGAGACAACGAGGCACAACATTTTTTTAGTACATATCCTGGGAGGGAGGGGTGATGTGAAACGAACCCCAGACCCCTGGTGTGGGTCTTGAGAGTCTTTACCAATGGAATACTATCCGATTCCCAAAGAGATGCAACATTTCACAACTTGCAAAAATGAGTTAATCGACCATGAATCTTTGAAATGTAAATATGCAAATCACATTCATGAAACCGTCCCAGCATATGGTTTTATCATTGAGCATAACACAATCATTTACAACAGCACGCTCTATTAGCTACGTCTTAGATACCTCCAATTCAAACAGCCACTAACTCATGTAGTGAAAACTCAATCGGCAAAAAACACCAAGAAGAAAATCTATACCTTGTAGAGAAGCCCGTGTTTTGGACCGGACACGGATTTCGGACTATGTAACAGATCCTTAGCTGGAGAACGATGCACTCTGTCAACATGATGACAATGGATTGTGGCTCCAAAATGGTCAACTCCAGACTGCAGGTAAGAATCAAAAAGCAAAATGAACTGTGAAATGATGATTCCTTCAAATTGGACACCAACCATATTTAAGAGTAGCAGATCTAAATTAGCACCAAAATCACAAAGCAGCTCTTTGTACAGATTCAATACAAGCTCAGAAAAGGGAAATATGAAGATGGTCCCCAAGAGTTCTGTTGTCACACACTTCAAATAAATGAACAAAATGCAAAAAAATAATAGTATTGAAGACAAATTCAAAAAATAAAACCTAGAGGGCTTCTTCTCCAATGGACCAATAAAATTGACTGAAAGATAACAATTTAATTTACAGAACTGTCTGCAATTAATTAAAATAAAAAAATACGATCAAAGACCCTTAACTTAAATACATTCAAATAATTCTACTTAAAAAGGAAAAATATCTGAGAATGAATACTACCTGAATCCCTACCCTCTGCCCAACATTAGTTTGAATCTCCGGCAACTGCAACCGCCACAGTCCGGCGGCGAGCTTCCTGGCTGAAACCACGGACCTAATTCTCCGTCCTATTTTCCGACCAGCTTCGCCGGACGATTTATCCTCCTCCACGGAATTATTCTTCCCATTCCCCTCATCAAACTTCCAGCGGAGCAAAGGCGTCTCGGGTCGGCTGCCCCGTTTCGCAGATGGAGCTCCGGATTCCCTTTTCAACCGGACTCCGGCGCCGGGAGTCTTCTTTCTCCGTCGAGGCGGCTTGGGTGGAAAACTGAACTTGCCGGGAAGATCTGGCGGTGGTGGAGGGTTTTGAGGAGGTTGGATTTCGATTTCTCGGGCACTAGTTCTTTCTACTGTTATCTTCATTTCTGTAGCTGCATAGGCTCGGCCGCCATTGGACACTGGTTTTTTTTTGGTTTAAGTGTGAGCGCGTGAGGTTTTAGAGCTAGGTTGAGATGGGGGACTTTGAGGAGAATGGCGGAGTTCGATCTCTTTGCAGAGAGGAGATGGGTGGGGTGGGGTGGGGTGGGGGTGGGGGGAGGAAGAAGAGATGGTCAGTAGATTAGTATATTATTGGATGATTACTACGACGTCGTATGGGTTCCTGATACACGGACGGTGATGTTTTATTATTGGTTTAGCAGCGAAAGTGCTAACGTTCGGACTGGTTAAAATTAGGTTTGAGAACTATATGGGTACAATACGATACGGATATGCGAATAATAGAATAAGTATATGGAGTGCACGGCGTATATATATATATATATATATATTTTTATATTATTGAAAATATAGACATACTAAAGTGATTAAGAAAAATGTTTCAACCATAAAAACAAAAAAATTAAAATTTAATAAATACTCAAATCTCAAATGTGATAAATCACATAGACACATAGAAAAATATGCTGAGAATATTAGCAATAGAAAATCAATTACTTTCTTTTTAAAGTTTAAAGCATACACATTTGTACTACCCACTACTCAACTACACATTGTTATTTCACCTTAAATTTCATATCATTCCAACATGTGGATCTATAAACGAGTTTTAATTTTATACTTTTAAATATTTTATTTAAATTGTGAATTTCATATTTAGAATTAAAAAAATTATTTCCTTCAAATATTTTACAAAAAAAATATTTTACTAAAACTATAAATAAAATAAAAATAGTTTACAATATTAATAATTTCATATTTTATAAATATAGAAATTATTTTAAAAAGAAGAAAAGTACTATTAAAATATTTCATATTTCTAAGTAGAAGTATACTTAAATTACAAATATAAAAATATTAACAAATTATACATTTTCTCAAAAAGCATAAATGGTTATTCAAACTTTAAAAATATTAAAATAAATATTATTTCAATTTCTATTTATTTATATTTTTCTTTTGTTTTTAGTCAAACATTATATATTATTAGTACTAATAATTCTTTTCAAGTATATTGTATATATATGTATGTTATGCATACGTATGTAACATGTGTATATTAAATGTATATGCGAATATATATAATGTTTGATTAAAAATAAAATATAAATAGAAATAAATAGAAATTAAAATAATATTATTTAATAATTTTAAAGTTTGAATAACCATTTATTCTCTTTGAAAAGATGGATACTTTGTCAATATTTATATATTTATAATTTAAGTATACTTTTAGCTAGAAATATAAAATATTTTAATAGTATTTTTCTTATTTTTAAAAATAATTTCTATATTTATAAATTATGAAATTATTCAATATTATAAATTATTTTATTTTATTTATAGTTGAATTGAATATATTTCCAATAACTATATGTGAATTTTATATTTTTTATTATTTTTAAAATCAATAAGTAACTTAAACCAAAAAAGGAAATACAAAAAAAATATTTTTTTATTTGAAATAGTTTTAGTGAAAAAAAATTGTTAGTAAAATATTTGTAGGACATAGATTTTTTTATTTCTAAAATATGAAATTCACAATTCAAATAAAAATTAAAAGTATAAAATTAAAACTCATTTTTTATCATGGATAATATTCTATTATTTTTTAAAATTTATTTAAAGTTTGAATTAAAGAAAATCCACTAGCAGGTAACATTTACCTGTTATAGTAGGTAACATGACTAAAAGTCCGAATTTTGTCCATTTAAAGGACTAAACTCAAAGTCGAGAAAAAAAAAGGACTAAATCTCCGAGTGGCTTCACTTAGAGGACTAAAAAACAATTTTACCTTAAAAAAAATAATTCAAAGAAGTTTTAAAATTACATAAACCTCCTTAATGTTTGATTTCGTCTTACATTTTACCATTTTCATACAAAAGATGAAAACATTTCATGAACCCCTTATAGAAAATATTGCAATTACCCACATTACATTTAAAACGGAATCAAACCTCACATTTTTTTTATAATTCTTAAACTTTAGTGAATTAGTATTTTCAAAACCCAAACCTCGGGATTTTTTCTTTTAAATGTAATTAATAAACACTAAGTTTTATTATTTCGTTTCCTTCATTGCCCTTTATGTGACAAAAGTCAAAAAAAGAATTCCTCTATTTGATGTCGATCCATCCACACTCCCATTCCTTGTAGAAGAAGGCTAACTGCTTGTTGGCTGGGAGCTGCATGAGCAATAACGTCCATGTATGGCTTCGTGAGAACTGAGAAGGGCAGTGGACAGAAATGGCCTTGTTGTACCTCACTCTCGTCTTCAATGGGGTCTGTTCTTTTTGTTTTTGGGAGAGTATGCCAATATAATCTTAATGAGGTGCGGGGCTTTGCATCTGACATTCGTTGGGCTTCCCTTTTTGGGAACCTGCGTCCCCACGTATTTGTGCAATAAAACCCCTCCGGTTCGAACCCGTTGGGAGCAAAATCTTGGCCCAACGTGCTAATTGAATCGTGTACCGTGAGTAAGTGAGCTTAAGGCATTGGCCCTTCCCGGAATCTTCTTGCATTCTATGAATTCTCCAGAAGAAAATGGGAGAGTCAAAGCTTTCAAACTTCTCTCTTCTATCCCCAGACTGACTTAGATGTAAAAGAACTGGCTTATGCTTCGTCGATATGACTCACTGGACTTGTCGGGCTATCCTCGCTTTCTTGTGAAAGCTTTTATGAATACTTATACAAATATTCATGTCGAAAAGAACTTATTTGAATAGTAGAATAATGTAGAGCATTCTTTTCTTTTATTATAGAAAAAGGCTCACTTATATCTCACGATGTAATAATTGCACGATAATATGTATTTGTGAAGTTAATTGAAGATAAAAAAACAAATTTACGACATAAAATCTGTTTTAAACTTAAGTAATTGAAAAGCTTAAGTAGCAAAAATGTATGTTATTCACAACAAAAGAAGGCCACCACATATTAATTTATATTGAAAATAAGAATATGGGCTTGATGCATCAAATAGAGAGTCATAATAAACACAAGTTATTAATATGTTGCAACAATCATGGCAACTTTGGCACACATAAAAAAGCAACTATAGTATTATAGAAACTTTTAGCAACTGGTGGGGTATTCACAATTTCATCATCTCAGTTATTCTCATGGCATTTGCCCACCACTCTTTCATGTTGTCAGCTGAAATTTGGACGATTTTGGTTTTGTTTTCAAACTTTCAATGACTAATAATTGGGAATAAGTTACAAATTGCTTGCTTGTATAGTTGTATGTATCGAATTTGATATGTGCAGGTTAAATTACCCTTTTACCCTCCTATATAAGACAAAATACCCTCGACACCAAGATCCGCGTGTTTTATAAACGGTCCCGACCGACCCGAGGACCTGACCCGATCCGACCCTCAACGAGAACCGTGGGATCACTGAGGAGAATGGATGCGATCTTGACACGTGTATCTAGCTCGTGCACGGCCTACCCATGTCAAGATCTATAAATACCTCACTCATCCACCGAAACAGTATCTCATAATTTACTATTCACTTCGCACCATCAATTCTTAGCGACCTAGCGATCCGAAACCTGACTTAAGCATCGGAGAGGTCTTAGCCGGGACCCACCGCTAGCCTAACGTTTGTTCTCTTTCAGTCACCCAACCAAAGTACTGGGAGCGAGGCGAGGCTCTCGAACCAAAGTACATCTCGATTTATTCATACCCAAATCGGTTGGCGCCGTCCAGGAAACAAGTTGAATTGATAATGGAAGTTACACCAGGAAAAGAAAAAGAACCCCACCCCCTAGTCGAACGCAGAGATACACCAGAAAAGAAAAAGGAACCCCACCCCAGGGTTTGAACATGGAGACTCCGGAGAACGAAGGAGACTCCACCCCGAGGATCTCTTCTTCCTTTCATATGCAAAAGTTGGGGGAGGAGGCGGATCCAATGATAAATATGCGAACCAGTGAATTCGAAAAAATGTTAGAGAAGATGCTTTAGATGACCGGGAAAGGCGAGTAAGGCTCCTTTGACTTCGTCCCAGAGATAGTTCAGAAGGAAAAGGAAAATGTTGTTGAAGAAGCTAGAGTTGAGGACGGGGGGAGGTAGCAAGCCGGATGGCACCGAGGGCAAAGCAAGCCGACTTTGTGCAAGTTGAGCATCACAATAAGGAGTGGACATAAATGAGCTCGGTGAGCGGTCGAGCTAGCTACTCGAAGTGGATGATTTGAAGCGGAGGAGCTATAACATCCGCATTACAAAAGAGAGGATCCCTTTTTACTCGGGAAATCTGGCGGTGGTTACGCCAAACTTCAGGTACAGACCTCCCGGTATGATGGAAACAAAGATCCCCAAGAGCACCTAACGGCGTTCGATCATGTAATGCGATTGTATGGGCAATCGACGCAATGAATGAATCTAGGATATTTATCACAACCTTGAAGGAAAGGCCCGGAATGGTTTACGTGTCTCCCCATGGAAGTGTGGTTTCTTATGATCGATTAACCCGAAAATTCTTATATCGGTTAAGCCAAAAGCGAGCTCGAAGTCGACCCACCTTACACAATCCGAAAGTTCGAGGACGAACCACTCCGGGAATTTATCAATCGTTTTAATGACGAGGCGCTCGAGGTGCGAGATATGAGGATCGATATGATGACTAACATATTGGTACATGGGCTGAAAAAAGGACCACTTGCATCGGCGTTAGCTCGCGACCCCGATAGATAAGGAGGAGTTGATGGGAATGACCCGCGTTATATCCGGGAGGAGGAGATGAATGCCTTAAAAGATCAAGAATGGTGCGTGGCGAATCATGATATAAGAAGAAGAAAAGATCCTAGAGAGGGGCGCGTTCTCGATCTGAAAAAGATCCCGAACGAGGCTGGGATCGAGATCGTTTGCGAACAGGAGATTCATAAATACACTCCAATGCATGCCGCGAGTACACGCGCTAATGGCTATTGAAGGAAAGAACATCTTTGAAATGGCCCCAAAAGATGAAAACGACCGGGAAGGAGAGATAATGGAAAATATTGTCATTTTCACAAGGATCATGGTCATGATACGGAAGATTGCTTCGATTGAAAGACGAGATAGAGAGGCTTATACAAAGAGCTACTTGAAAAACTTTATAAGGGTGAGAGAAAGTGAAGGAGAAGCTAAAAAAAGCGCACCGAGGGTAAGGAGGCCAAGATCACCAATACGGCACCACTCGCGAAGTCGATCCGGCACGATTCGATGCGGAGAGAGTGAAGAAATCGACCCCGCGATCGTTCTCGCTCGAGGCAGGCAAATTAGATGATAACTGCGCGGCGAGGAGTGATCTGAGATGATTCTGCCGAGGCCCATGTGGGGTGATACGCAGAGTGCAAGAGAGAAGGAATATCACGAAATTTGGTGCGGGCACCAAAAGGATCTTTGGGAATCATGAGCATACAAAAAGCGAGCCCAATTAGTTTTGATGGACAGGACCTCGAGGGAATCGAGGTAGGACAAAATGATCTGATGGTAGTAACAATGGATATTGCTAATTTCGTTGTCAAAAACTCTGATCGACAATGGGAGTTCTCATGGACGTGATTTTTCTACATGTGTTGAGAAAAATGGAACTCAACGTAGCGACTTTGCACCCGGTGGATACGCCGCTAACCGGATTCGGGGGTAGCGAGGTGATACCTCTAGGAACTATCGATCTCCCAACCTCGCTTGGAGCATCGCCATGCAGAAAAACAGTGATGATAAAGTACTTGGTGGTGGATGCGCCATTCGCTTACAATGTGATCCTTGGAAGACCAGGGCTAAACCAGTTCCAGGCAATCGTTTCCACGTACCACCTAAAAATGAAGTTCCCCACGGTGGGGGGAATTGACGAAGTACGTGGGGACCAGAGGAGCGCACGAGAATGTTATAATCTCTCGCTTAAAAAGAAGAAGGGGGAAAGGGAGATCAGAACCATCAAGCAAATTACCCGTGAAGAAGAAATGGGCATGATGAAAAAAGAAAAAGAGCAGCGCAAGAAAGCAAAAACGATCGAGTACAGGATAGAACCGGCGGAGCAGTATAAAACGGTTGAATTGGATCCTAGCGACCCAACGAAGTCAACGCGTATTGGCTCACAAATGGATCCTAATTTGGAACTTATGACCATACGATTTTTGAAAGAAAATGCTGACATATTCGCATGGAAATCATCAGATTTTAAAGGTATAAGCCCCGAGGTCGTGGTACATCGCTTGAACGTTGACCCGGCAGTAAAACCAGTGAAGCAAAGAAAGCGAACCTTTGGGGGTGAGAGAAACCGAATCATCGAGGGCGAGGTCAATAAGCTTCTCGAGGCGGGACATGTTGTTGAAATACAATTCACGGAGTGGTTGTCAAACGTCGTGATTGTTCCTAAAACAACGGATAAATGGAGAATGTGCACAGACTTCACGGATCTAAATAAAGCATGTCCAAAAGATCCTTATCTGCTGCCCCGCATTGACCTTCTGGTGGATTCGACGGCAGGATGTGCTCTTTTGAGCATGATGGATGCTTATCAAGGCTACCACCAAATATTTATGGCGGATGAGGATCGGGATAAGACCTCGTTTATAAATCGACAAGGAGTATATTGCTATAGGGTGATGCCATTCGGATTAAAGAATCTTTGGAGCGACGTACGTACATTGGTAAACCTCATGTTCAAAAGTGAGATTGGGCGGACAATGGAGGTTTACGTGGATGATATGCTTGTGAAAAGTGAGAAGGAAAAGGATCACTTGGAGCATTTAAAGCGAGCTTTCGATATTATGCGAACTTATGGGATGAAGCTAAACCCAGAGAAATGCACATTCGGGGTTTGGGGAGGAAAATTCTTGGGGTTCATGGTAAATGAACGAGGCATCGAAGCAAACCCGAGGAAAATTAAAGGCGATCTAGATATGGCTTCGCCTCGAAATGTTAACGGTACAACACCACCGGGAAGTTAGCCTCAATTCAATAGATTTATTTCAAGGTCACCGATAGAACTTAGATTCTTCTCCATATTACGAAACATGAAGAATTTTAAATGGACGGAGGAATGTGAGAAAGCTTTCGGCGAATTAAAAGACTACCTCACATCACCTCCCTTTATCAAAGCCGGAGAAAGGTAAGCCTTTGTTTTTGTATTTAGCAAGATCTAAACGAGTGTGAGCTCGGTGTTGGTCAAAGATGAAGGAGGGATCCACAAACCAAAACAGTATTATCTCGATGAAATTACTCGAGGGGAGGAAAGATACTTGGAGGCGGAGAAATTAGCGCTAGCCTTGGTGGTTGCGGCTAGAAAGTTACGCCCGTATTTCCAATCGCACGAGATTATAGTTCTCACTAATCAACCTTTGAGAGCCAGTTTTTAGGTGGCCCGAGCTCTCGGTCGTTTTAATAAAATGGTCGGTGGAGCTAGGAGAATTCGATATAAAGTACCGGTCTGTCAAATCAAATATAAAGCGCGATTTTGGCCGATTTTATCGGTGAGGCTGCGATAGAAGAGCTGGTGAGAAAGGACGAGGCGACCTGGATGGTGCATGTTGATGGGTCATCAGTAGCTGTTGGTGGTGGAGCAGGAGTTTTGTTGCAGGGGCCAGATACTATTTTGTAATAGCTAGGTTGGTATATAGTAGTGTTTCGATTAGCTTTTAGACTATAAAAATAGTACTTTGTTACAATCACGACACACTGATTTAACATAAAGGTAACATAATTATGGGACTATTTGCAAAATTTCTGGTTTTAGAAGAAGTGTTATATTAATTGTAGCAGAAATAAAAAGTGGTTGAGATTTAAAAATTGGTAGTGTACTGCAAATAGAATCAGATTGAGAGTGAAATATTTTTAAAATTGCTTATTTGCTTGTAAAAGTCAAACCAGAATTAGAATTATCAATCTAATAAAACACTCATGTCCCTGTTTTTAGAATATGATTAAATGAAGCAGAAGTTTGCATTTGCAAACACTAAAAAATTACTTTTTCTAGGGATGGCAAAATCCCCGCGGGGAACCATCCCCGTTGGTACCCGAGCAATATGGGATGGGAAATCCCCGATTAATTCAGGGATGAGACGGGGATGGTATTTATATTCCCCATCACATCCCCGTCCCCGTTTTGATAAAATGAGGATTTCCCGCCCCATCCCCATCCCGATACATATATATTATATTTACTTATTATTATAATTCTATTTATAATATTTATTTTATTAAATTTAAGATTAAACTCTTAAGTATTTATAATTTTCATTGTTCTCATTATTTATTTTATGTATTGTTTTATTTTTTTTATTTTAAGTAATTTATTTTAGAATTTTTTTATTAAAAATTACAAATGGGGAACCCAGTTCCCCACGGGGACCCCGATCTCCGAACGGGGATTCCCCATCACCGTCCCAAATGCACAAAACGAGGAATGATACGTGAATGGTATTTGGGATGGGATTTTGGAACGGGGATGGTATGTCCAATACCAGCCCCGTCCCCACCCATTGCCATCCCTACTTCTTTCGGCCAAAAGCCGAGAAGCACTTTTTTAGTAATTGGAAACACTCCATGTGTATCTTTCTTTAGGTATCACATATAAAGTTGAATCTATTTTATTTTAAAAAAAATATTTCCCTTTTTGTTTTAAAAAAGTACTAGGTTATGTGACACAATCATACATGCTTATTTTGTTGAACGTTACTACACTAACCAATAATTAGACGATTGTTTTGTGCCCATTTTGCAAAGTTGTGGGCACAGCAACATTAGCCGCTCCACCTCAACTCTTATTATTTTATTTTTTTAATTCATATATCGGAAATAAAATGCATGATTTAGAGAAAATTGATAGAGTAGTACTCATTTTTCCATCCATGTGTTTGTGTAAAAACGATTTAATTTGGGACAACAAATTTGTCCAACGTAACACAACTCTCAGTCTTAGGCGAGAATTTTAAACAAAATATTAATTGCTGGTCATATTACATAATTTATAAGCTTATAATAGATTTTCATTTCAATACAATAACTAAATGTCACTTCTGGTATAATAATAATATTATCTTATATATGTAGCATTTATTCGATATGTTTGAAAAATCAAATACTTTGACCTAATTGACCTCACAGGCACCGGTGGACGGAGGGGGGAATAGCCCCTCCAAAAAAATTCAAAAGCTCATTCCCCTCTCCCCCCAATGTTTTCCAAAAAGAAAAATTTGTAGTTAAAAAAAATAAAATAATTTACAATTATTCCCCCAAAATTTTGATAAAAACTTCAAATTTTTGTCTTTTACAATATAAAAAGCCATTAATTGTGGTTTTTGTATAAGTATATTTTCTCATTGTTTAAATTTATAAATTCGGTTCGTTTTTTGGCCCACAAAACTGAAATCCTACAGCCGCCACTGCTCGGAGTTGAACCTTTATACAATATATATTTGCATTTATTTGTATGAACCAAATTGATACATTGAGACTGTCAAACTGAAAGCGATATTTGGTGTCAGTCCCTTTTGGCTCTCTCTAAAAAACCATAATCTCATTACCACCGCCGCCCCCTCCCTCTCTCTTTCCCACCTTGTCTTTCCTCCAACTTTGCCCCTCTTCTACCATGGTCGGAAACCATTATTCCCATGGTCTCCGGTCACTAGCCCCTCCGTTCCAAGGGATGCTTCTTCTCTTGCAGGTATGGTTTCTTCCGAACTTGGCTTGCGGGTTTAGAGGTGGCGAGAGCGGTGGTGGCGGTTTTGGATGTGGTTTGGGCGGAGATGGATTGCGGTGTGGATCTGAAGGTGGGAGAGACAGATCTTTTGGTCGTTGCTCCTTTGTCTTTCTGTTATGTTTTGTTATTTGTCCCCAGTAGGTGGCTTGTTTGTCCCGATTAGTGGCTTTTCTTTTCTGTTTTAATTTGTCCCTTTGTGGATTTGCTCAGAAGACTCAGATGTGTCATTACCTGATGTTATGCGACAGAAACAAGATCAAATTTTTGGTACTTGTTTTGTCCAGCGCCTAGTTGCGTAGTTCTGAATCTATGGATTAGTCAGATCAGTTGCGGTTTAAAATTTTGTTTTAGATCTGTATAGGTATAATCCGTAGGCTTACAATTGTATTATATCTGTTGTTGTAAACAGATTATAAATTTCTTCTTTTTAATGAATGAAATTCATTCTGACTAAAAAAAAAATTGATATACTGAGACTTGCTGCGAAAGAGTAAAAATAGAAAAAAAGAAAAAATACTCGAAATGATGAAAAGCATCCGAGGGAGTACCCATGTGGCCCGAATCCAGTTTATTATTTTATTTTATCTCTTATATTATGCAACGTATATATAATTTAATACAAATTTTATGTTTAAGGAAATGTATTATATATGTAATTTTTATATATTATAAGAAAACTAAGATGGAATATAATTTGGAATAGAAATCAAAAATTTATTTCCCCGACAAAGACAGGAGACAATAACATACGTGTACGAAACTAAAATTTAATATGAGTAAATTATCTTGTACATGTTTAGTCAAAGTAGAAGAATACCATAATCTATGGTAATTAATAGCCAACAGGTTCAGATCTATCTCATCATACATTTCTTGCAAATACTCTTTTAATCGATTGTCTTTGCTCTAAATATTTCCTAAACCAACCATGTATCCACGGATTAGATCTTCTATTCCAAAACCGTGTTTCATCTCATATTCCAACCGTGTGGATAAAATCAAGCATAAATTGTGGGGTTCTAATATGGTAAATGTAATACACGTGTCAATCATCAACACAGTTGGAATAGGAGATGAAACACGATTTTGGAATAGAAGATCTCATCCGATGTACCAAGCGCTGAAACACGAACAAAACTACTCGATATTTAATTCAACATTAATCATTAAAACTTCATTTGAGCTTGCTTTGTTGAACATGTTTTTAGTTCGATAAAATCCAAATTCAAATTAAGTTCGACTCGAGCTCGACTCAATTAGTAAAAAATAATAAAATATACGTAAAAATATCGCACTACTCGACTAGTTGGGGCTCGTTCGAGCTTACTTTGATTAATAATCAAACAAATTCATACACAATTTGAAGATGGATACAAATTCAACAAAGTTGTGCAGTACTATTATCTTCGACTATACTCGATACCCCTTATATATATATATGTACCTTTAGCATTATGATTTGATTTTATATAAAGTTGGTGAATCTTTTAGTAATCTACATAATGATATTAATAATACTTAGATACAAATAATTTAATTATATATGGAGGTTGGTGTGTAGTTACAAAAAGAATCTATCACTTAACTATTCGAGTTATATGAACAGACGAATCTGATTCCCATATTTTTCACATTTCTTAACTTGGAAATTTTTGCCAAAAGCTGGATGAATACCAGAAACATATACAATTCTTAAATTTCATTGTTGAGTCATATATATAATTAGGAATGGACGCAAGTGATTGGATTATTTCAATCTCAACTAATCATATATATTATAAGATGATGCCAAATCTTTTAATAAACACCAACCAAAATAAGCTCGGAAAAAATATACATATGATCAACAAAGGCTCTCAACACTACTACAAGAAAATTCCACTTTAACGACACAATTTGTCGCTGGATTTTACAGTTACATATAGAATACTTGCAGAATAAAAACTATTATTTTTTCCCAAATTAACCGACAAGTTACTGACAGACAATAGCGGAGCTAGGAATAATACTGGGGTGGACCAGAATTTTTTTATTTTAAAAATCATATAAATTCTAACTAAAATATTTTTTAAATCTTAGTATAATTCTTTTTTAGAAGAAAGGGGGAGGGCAGGTTGGCCACATGTATCCGCCCTTGTTGATAGATCACCAATAGTTTTTTAAGTTACCGACATAAATATTTGTAGGTATTTATAAATAATTTTAGATTTTGTATGTAAATATCTACATACAATAATTTTATCTACAATAATTTTACCTAGATTTTACAATTATCTTAATAACTTACCTACATGTATTTATATAGGTAAATTCAATTTTTCTTGCAGTGCAAAAGTCAAAACTTATATAATTTGCTAAAGATCATGATTAATTGAAGTAAAAAGTACCTAATTTTAGGAATTAAGATTCTCTTAAGTAGCAGAAACGATCAAAAGATTAAATGAATAAATCATATAATTTTAGATCAATGCATGCACCTAAATGAAAGATAGCATCGTATGCAAAAATAATAATAATTCATTGAGTAATTTTAATCAGAAAAATAAAAAATTTGACAACATATTAGTGATCAGTGGATGAGATGCTCACGTGGGTGGGTTTGGTCAGAAGTCAGGGGAAGAAAGAGGGACAGTGTCACAGAGCATCCAAGAATTTCAAGAATTGATATATATATTATTATTACATTGTAGCACATGCAACAAACCAAAATCCACATAACAATCACATATATGTTTTTACCATTGTTGGTGATAGATAATTTATGGAAAATATTGTAATTTATGTTGAAATTGAATGATGTTTTCGTAAGTTATAATAGTTGTCGTAGTTTTTAGTTTATAATCTTTTTTTAATAGCCAAAATGACATTTTTGTCTCGTTTTTTAGGGGTATTTTTTGGATTTTCATGCAAATTGTGTTAGGTAAACTAACAGAGGAGATAAAATGTTAGACGGAATAAACCTAAATAGTGTTTTTTGTAATCTTAAAAATTAGTTGGATTTTTTTTGTAATTACCCCAAATATCAATGGTACTTTTTGTAATTAACTCTAATTTAATTTAAATAAATCCCATTAAATGTTCCAATAAAATGTTGATAATGTTAAAAAACAAGAAGTTGCTCTAGCTATAAGCCTGTAACTAGTATTTCATTTGATCGAGTTTCGTTCAAAAATACTCGTTCAACATTTCATGGTGATCAGATATATTTCCAAGTTTGATTATAAATTTATACCAAGTCCATTGTTTGGCTTATGACACTGTCACCCACTCACCTTGACACACATCACTAGAAGTAAATTGTAAAAATAAATAAAAGAATATATATACATTACCTCTGAAGGTTCTCAAGGGGTTATGTAGAATGAAAATTCCAGATTTCACTTTAATGTAAATCTAATGTTAAGTGTACTAATAAAAAATCTAATATTGTACTCCAAAAACATAAATTTATAATGTTACGTTATTTTCTTGGGCCCTTATTTGATTATTAACTCCGTCTGTCTTAAAAATCCATATTCTAATCTTCTTTATGATTTGCGCTATTCCCACTTAACTACTGATTGGGCTCGGCCCACTATTATAACAATCTCTTAATAGCCCAAAAGCTATTCTTATGTCATTTTCTTATTGGACACTGCAATAGAAGGCTTTCTAGTTGACAGTTGAGTATACTTGTGGATTGGGATTCGGGACAGGTATATTGAATACTAAATAAACACAATTCATCACTAAATACCAATTAGCGAATTATTTGTGCAGTTTTTTTAGGTAAAGAAAGAATTGTCGAACCTTTTGACACTAGTTGTAGTCTAAACCAATAGAATTTATACAAAAGATCAATTGGTAAATGTCATAAAAAAAAACTAGATTAATAGCTAATTAAATAATTATTAGCGGCATTCATGTGAGTCCATAATTATTGTTGCCTAGGAGTGGAGATTCTTGGTTTTGGAAAAGTTGGATTAGAGCTAAAAATACGCTTAAATTGGGATTGAGATACAAAGTGGGGGATGGAAAAATAATTAAGTGTGGGACTTTCCTTGGCTCCCCAAAACCCCAGCTTTTAAACCAACTAGAAATATGCAGATGGTTAATTCTATCCTATGGGTTAGTGACCTCTTAATTGATAATGGCACTAAATAGGATATGAATCTTATTTCTCAATATTTTTGTGGGGAGGATGTTGATCTCATTTTGCAGATTCCTATTAATCCAAACCAAAGATCGCATTTTCTGGCATTAGGATAAACATGGCAATTATACTGTTAAATCAGCATATTGTCAACTAATACTTCAGAAACAGATGTGGAGGGATGCACCTGAGAGTAGCAGAGGTGCAAAATCGACTGAAATCTCTTGGAAAAAATGTTGGAAACTGAGTGTGAAAAATAAGACCGAAGCATTTTTTGTGGAAAACTATCAATCAATGCCTTCCTACGGCAAACTTGTTGTCAAAAAGAGGCATGGTATTGGATGCAATCTGCAAAATTTGTGGTGATGATATTGCAACTATTGAGCATCTTTTTTTCCAATGCACTCGAGCCCAGTTGGTGTGGAAACTTGCCCCGGTGCAGTGGTTTAACACCTCCCAAAATTCCTTCACAACGGAGACCTCCCAAAATGGGATTGTAACTCAAGACCGCATGCAGCTGAGTGTCTACCTCATTTGGTGGCTATGGAAAACGCGTAATGTGTGGATCTTTCAATATGTTTGGTGGAAGGAAGCTGATATTGTTGCAGGTGCTATGAAGGAGTGGTCTGAATTCTCCTCCATTATTGTTGATGTTGTTCGTTCTAAAGGTAGCCTTGCTCAGAATATCACTCAGGATAATAGAAATTTGTTGAGCTCTTCTTTAAGTGCAGTAGAATCTTTCATTATTAAGATTAGTGTTGTATTTCTTGGGGGCTTGAAATCTGGGATCGGGGGATGCTTGTTTGATGATAAGGGAATAAGGGATGCTTGATACGAGCATGGACAACTTCTAGGCATGATCTTCGCCATCCAGTGGAAGTAATCTTGCATTCTTGCTTGGTATTCAACAGGCTCTTTGCTGGGTTCCAAATTTGAAAGCGCAGACTGTTACAATATAGATAGATGACAAAGATATCGTTTGCAACCTCAACAAAATTTGCATTTGATAATGTTGGTGCAAAGATAGCTGAAGATATCTACTTGTTATGCTTTTTGTTTGATCATGTTATCTTTACGATTCAAGACCATTATAGTTTAGCTTATTGTAATAGACTAGCTCTTATGGCCTTAGATTGTGATGTTGATTTGAATTGGGTTGACCAATTCTCAGTTGGTTTTGAATTAGTTAATTTGGTTGTCAGCCAGTTGGTTACGTTGTATTTCTGTGTTTGATTGAGTTTGCAAAAAAAAATTCTATCGTTTGAAAAAAAAAAAAAGATGCATGGTTGGTCTAGTTGATTGGGGAAATTATTGGTCGGTCGGAAATAGCCTGTGCCTAATAAAATCAAACCCCGATGCGCGACTAACCGGAAACCTGTAAAACTAATGTTAGAAAAGGGGGACCGGAGGGGTTTTTCGGCGTACCCTCTGCGACGCTATAGAACCTTATGAAAAGTGTGTGTATATAGTCTAACATGAGGCACACTTTTTTTGAGCTATTTATAGATTTGTGAGTAGGGTTTCGTACCCAACAAGTTGGGGCTAAAACCCTAGCTTGCCATTCAGTTGGATTGGGCTTATCATTTTTCGCGAGCTTAAAGTCTCTCAAGCCCATCAATTCGGGAGGCCCATAACCTCATTTGCAATGAGGCCCAACTTAACCCTTAGTTCTTAACCTATTAAAGTTGGTCCCATAGAAGCCCATCAAATTAACAGGTTAGCCTCATATATATAGGTCGGTCCATTCTTGGCCTATTAGATCGATCCAAGGACTCTTAGAATCGACTCAGGCCTAAAGACCCGGATATTAGCCTTTGGGTTAGTGGCTCGGCCTAAAAAGGTTTAGAAGTTCACTTGTCTTGCTAATCTTTCTCTTGGGCTTTGATTAGTCTTTCCAGCTCGGGTTGACTTATTTCTGTTGTCTTCTCGACCAACTCAGTCCATCGATCATCTCAAGCAGGTCGGGTCGAGATTGCTTCCACTTGGACATCAGTCTCTCATTATAGGTAGGCCCAAGATCATTTAAGCCCTTTATTAAATTGGCCCATTAAGGGTCATGTCCTCCCCTCACTTACTAGCTCGGGCCTCCAGGTCTTTTCTAACAGGTCGGTCTACATTAGTCCCATTAATTAACATATTTGTTACCGATTTTATTAATCATTCGATGCTTATATGATAATATTATAAACAGAAATGCTAATATGAATATTTGTAGTTCAACGATTCAACAATATAGTTATTTTTATAATGTGCTACGTTGGATGGACATTATATGGGGTATATGATATATAAATAAGCATTCAATTTCTTATGAAATGTGATTTTAATGGAATATTTGAAAAATTAATAAATAATACATCGAGTGTAAAATAGATTAGAGTTGTCGAATAGGCTGATGGTCCGGACCCATCGGGCCAAATGAAAATTGGGTTGGGTGAGGCAAGATTTTGTTGGGCTGCTACTTTTAAAGACCAAATTCGGGCCAATCCATGAAAATGTAAATGAAATAATTGGGCCGGCTCAATCCATGAAAATGTACGAAATAATTGGGCTAACCGGGCCAGCCCAATATTTTGGGCTCAATGGGCCGTACTCATTTCAACCGCTCTAGTATAGATATCATAGTCTTGTATTAGCCACGTGTACTAATCAATGAGCAGTGTGTGCCAACTTAGTTTTTGATTTATGATGTGAACCGCAGCAACAACTATGCATACGACCCAACAACAATACGTTGTTAACCCAAGATCTTCACTAGTTCGGTTAAATTGGTGGAAACCTCGACCCGTTGCTTAGCAAAGCAAGAACCTCGGTATGCGAAGACGCCACAAGCAATTATGGATTATTGCCTGATAAGTCGATAATTGCAACAAGAACTCAAATCTTGAAGCACTTGGAGAAACACTCAAATTTGAGAGTAAAAGATTAATTGTATTGATTGAATAATGAAAAACAATAAGTGTTCACCGTTATAAGGGATCCAAACCCTAATCCTACTAGGAAACAACTTATCCCGAAAAAAAAAACTCAAAAACTAAAAAAAACGCGGAAAAGTCAAACCAGCGCTCCGCGACACGGCCGTGTCGGGGGACACGGCCAGGTTGTGTTCTCCGCTGTCACCCATGCAAAATTCTTCTCTCGCAACACGACCGTGTTGCGCTCTGGACTCGAACTCTAATCCACCCAACGTAGCACGACCGTGTTTTTGACCGACACGGCTAGGTCGTCTTTGCTAAGCACGGCCAGTGTCGGTGAACAACACGCCAAACCGTGTTGTCCTGCGCACGCCCTGTTTCGACCTCATGTTCGTCCCGAACTCAAAATAACAACCTAAGACGCGGCCCTAAAGGTATTCTTGGCCTCCAAACATCAAAACAACTCCACAATAATTGAAAGTTACAACTAACTAAGATAATCGAACACAAGACACTAGTGAGACTTGATTACAATGTATTCAAACACAAAGTGACTCGTATTCTTGGCATCCTTAGCTTGCTCAGTCTGAGGTGGACTCCGTAATGTCGATGACGCCAATCAACTGGACCACCCGAACCTCTTCCTCTGTTGGCAATGTACTCTCGGCCTCCTTTTGTATGACTTGAACCAACCCATTGAGCCCATCCTTACCTGTTTCTTGTTAGCCTGTACCGTGTACTGCTCTGTTCGCCGTTCGATGTTGAGCCTTGCTTTCTCATGTAATTGTTTCACAAAATCAGCTTTCTTCTGGCCATCTAAGTTAACATGCTCAGAAACAGGTAAAGGTAATAAATCCAAGGGGGTTAGCGGATTAAAACCATAAACGAGTTCAAATGGTGAAAATTTTGATGCAGAATGCACAGCACGATTATAAGCGAACTCAACATGCGGTAAACACTCTTCCCAAGTTTTAATGTTCTTTTAATAATAGCCCTTAACAATGTAGACAACGCGTTAACGCTAACTACTTAGTTTGACCATCTGTTTGGGGTGACATGTAGTAGAAAATAACAGTTTAGTTCCCAACTTCCCCCACAAGGTCTTCCAAAAGTAACTTAAGAACTTAGAGTCCCTATCCGACACAATTGTCCTAGGCATACCATGCAACCTTACAATCTCTCTAAAGAACAAATCGGCAATCAAAGACGCATTATCAGTTTTATGACATGGAATAAAATGTGCCATCTTTGAGAAACGATCTACGACAACAAATATAGAATCGGACCCATGTTTAGTTCTCGGGAGCCCTAAAACAAAGTCCATAGAAATATCAACCCAAGGTGCCGTCGGAATAGGTAGGGGCATGTACAACCCTTGATTTTGGACCCGGGATTTAGTTTGTCTACAAGTAACACATCTACTACAAATACGCTCAACATCTCGCTTCATATGTGGCCAATAGAAATGCTCTTGTAAGACTGCTAACGTTTTGACCACCCCAAAATGTCCCATAAGACCCCCACCATGCGATTCTCTCACTAGTAAGTCTCTTAAAGAACACTCAGGAATGCACAATTTATCCTCCTGGAATAGAAAACCATCATGCTTATAAAATTTACCCTCTGCCCCCTTTTCGCATGCAACAAACGACTCGGAAAAATCAAGATCATGTAAGTACAACTCTTTAATATGTTCAAACCTAAGGATTTTAGCATCTAAAGTCGAGATAAGAGTGTACCTTCGAGATAGTGCGTCTGCTACAATATTAGTTTTACCTTGCTTGTACCGGATGATGTATGGGAATGTCTCGATGAATTCGAGCCAACGGGCATGCCGCTTGTTCAACTTTTGCTGTCCCTTAAGATACTTTAGGGACTCATGATCGGTGTAGACTATGAACTCCTTCGGCCACAAATAGTGCTGCCACGTTTTCAAGGCTCGGACCAAAGCATACAACTCCTTGTCGTACGTCGGATAGTTCAAGGTCGCCCCACTTAGTTTTTCGCTGAAGAATGCGATCGGTTGCCCTTCCTGCATTAGTACGGCGCCGATTCCAACCCCCGACGCATCACACTCGATCTCAAAGACCTTGGTAAAGTCCGGCAATGCTAGTAATGGCGCATGTGTCAGCCTTTCCTTCAACAACTCAAATGCCTTGTCTTGGGCTTCCCCCCACTGAAATGCAACACTCTTCTTAATAGTTTTCGTCAATGGTCTGCGATAGTACTGAAATCCCGCACAAACCTCCGATAAAAGCTTGCAAGTCCATGAAAACTACGTACTTGACTGGCCGATGTGGGTTTAGGCCAGTCCTGGATAGCCTTAATCTTCTCCCTATCCACTGTAATCCCCTTCGAGCTCACTACAAACCCCAAAAATATCAACTGTTCCGAACAAAATGTGCACTTCTTGACGTTTGCATACAACTTCTCTTTTCTCAATACCTCTAAGACGACCCTCAAATGATCCAAGTGTTCATACAATGATTTACTGTAAATGAGAATATCATCAAAGTAAACCACGATGAACTTACCAATAAAAGCTCTCAAAATATAGTTCATGAGTCTCATGAACGTGCTAGGTGCGTTGGTTAGCCCAAAAGGCATGACTAACCACTCATATAACTCATGCTTCGTCTTAAAGGCCGCTTTCCACTCATCCCCTTCTCGCATCCGAATTTGATGGTACCCGCTCCTCAAATCTATCTTGGAGAAGATGCTTTGAACCATGGAGCTCGTCTAACATATCATCCAAGCGAGGTATGGGATGCCGGTACTTGATAGTGATGTTATTAATAGCCCGGCAATCCACACACATCCTCCAAGACACATCCTTCTTCGGAACTAGTAATATTGGAACCGCACAAGGACTCATGCTTTCCCGGATAAGTTTCTTGCTTAGCAACTCATCAACTTGCCGCTGCCACTCTTTTGTCTCATCCGGGTTAGTTAAAGACGCCGGTTAGGTTAGGTAGTGACGCACACTGAATGAAATCAATCGATGCTCAATTCCCGAATAGGCGGTGTCAGTCCGGCATCTCGTCTGGAAATACATCCTCGAACTCCTCCTTGCAAAGACAAGACAGAACTAGGC
This sequence comes from Rehmannia glutinosa, assembly GCA_016081115.2. Classification (NCBI taxonomy): domain Eukaryota; kingdom Viridiplantae; phylum Streptophyta; class Magnoliopsida; order Lamiales; family Orobanchaceae; genus Rehmannia; species Rehmannia glutinosa. Next base: position 6,243,472 of record CM071929.1, on the reverse strand, counting down.
AAATCGGGGTTAAGATCACATCAGATAGTTAAATAAGTGCCCTTGTAAACCAAAAGTATCATCGAACAACCACTCGTGGTGGCTTTCCTAAGGTCACTCATTTTTGCCATCAAATTTATTTTTCCCTCGTTTCTTACCTCATGGCCGTCCCTCCCCCCTTTTTGTTTTCCTACCCTCTCAAAATTATTACTCTCCTTTTTCCCGGTATCTCTCGAACCTCACTTCTACCCTTGACGGACCCTCACTCTTGTTTTCTCTCAAGCTCTCATTTTTCTCGGCTTTATTTTGATTTTTATGCTCACTAGCCGAACTCTCTTTTTCTTTTATCTCTCCCACTCTCGATTTCACTTGATCCTCATAAATTTCTTTTGGAGTTAAAGGAAGAAGTACAAATCGCTTTTGATTGTGAACAAGAGTATACTGGTTGGTGTAGCCGTCATGTTGCACCCTCCTATCAAACTGCCACGGCCTACCCAACAAAATGTGCCCCGCCTGCATCGGCACCACATCGCACAACACCTCATCCTTATATCCCCCTATTTGAAATGCCACTTTCGCCTGTCTACTTATCCGCATCTCCCCACAGTCGCTCAACCACTGCAACTTATAAGGTTGTGGGTGTTTTATTGTCGGAATTCCTAGCCTATCCACCATCTTTGCACTTGCTACATTAGTGCAGCTCCCTCCATCTATGATGACACTACACACCTTTCCATTGACAAAACACCTTGTATGAAAGATGTTTTCTTGCTGGACTCCCTCATCTGACTTAGGCTGGATACTCAGCGCCCTCCGAGACACCAAGGACAATGACTTCCCCTTCGTCGCCTCTAACACTTCCAGAATATCCTCCAACTCCGGCATATCACTATAATCCTGCTCTCCCTCACTCTCCGAATCCATTTCCCCATTCTCGCGTAACACCAACATGCTTTTATTTGGACATTGACTCGCTATATGCCCAAACCCATGACATTTAAAACATTTAATATCCCTTGTGCGAGCAGTAGAGGGTTCGATTTTACCTGCGGGTTTAGGCTCGGGCGCCCTCCCCCTTTGATCCGTCACCTTCGAACTCTGCTCCTCCTTTTTGTTGGTGTTTGACTTCCATGTATTGGAGTTGGAGTTTGGTGCTTGCCGGTTGAAACCCCTCATCTTTAGTTGTTGCTCCACCTTCACCGCCATATGCACCATCTCCTCGAGATCGACACAGTGATGTAGGTCGACGGCATCCGCAATGGGCGTGTTCAAACCTGCGATGAACCTGGCCATAGTCACCTCCAGATCCTCATCGATATTTGCCCTTGCCATAAGCATCTCCATCTCCTTGTGGTAGTCCTCCACACTCTTCGAACCCTGAGTTAACCTCTGCAACCTCTGATAGACGCCCCTATAATAATGATTTGGAACAAAACGACGTCTCATCTCCTCCCATGTAGAAACGGACCGCTCGCCGTTTCTCCTTCTTGAGACCAATAGTTGATCCCACCACACACTTGCGTAATCCGAGAACTCAGTTGATGCCAATTTTACCTTTTTCAATTTGGAATAATTTTGGCAGTCGAATACATTCTCGATTTTCCTTTCCCAATCCAAATAGGCGTCCGGATCATTTTTCCCTTGGAACGAGGGAATTTGCATTTTGATGTTACTCAAATTGTTATCCTCACGTCCCCGATCACCCCTATCTCCGCGCCGACCTCTACCCGGATTATAATTTTGCTCCCTTTCAGAATCAACATCATCAATCTCATCTACCCACTCCTCTAACTCGAACCTCCTCGGCCTCCGCACCCTATTAGCAGGTTCTTCTATTTTCGCGCCTCCCTGGGATTCCCGTATGTTTCGATCATTAATTTCTTCATGAGGCTAGCAAGTGCCTCCATATCAAGCTTCTCCAATGGTTGTCGGTTTTTAAATCATCATGCTTAAATCACTCACCTAACGTGTATACGCCGTGTATCACTCAACTCACAATCCCCAAGTACCGCACTTGTCACGATTATAAACCAATCGACGATGCGCAAATGACGCCTCAACACACCAAGAGGATTACCAAGCCAATCAACGGATCGTAAAAGATGAAATTGAAGACTAGGGTTTAAATTTTCGAGTTTTCCAGAATTTTCGTTTTTTTTTTCACGCGGTTTAGATTCTTTACCCGCTGATTTTTTTTTGTGCAGTTCGGTTTTTTTGTACCCTTCAAGAACTAGGGTTTATGAGAAATTCTGGAAAACAACAAAAATTAAAGAACAAGGATAGACTTAACCTTGCTAGATGGCTCTGATTACCAACTGATGTGAACGCAGCAACAATTGTGCATACGACCTAGCAACAATACGTTGTTAACCCAAGATCTTCACTAGTTCGGTTAAATTGGTGGAAACCTCGACCCGTTGCTTAGCAAAGCAAGAACCTCGGTATGCGAAGACGCCACAAGCAATTATGGATTATTGCCTGATAAGTCGATAATTGCAACAAGAACTCAAATCTTGAAGCACTTGGAGAAACACTCAAATTTGAGAGTAAAAGATTAATTGTATTGATTGAATAATGAAAAACAATAAATGTTCACCCTTATAAGGGATCCAAACCCTAATCCTACTAGGAAACAACTTATCCCGAAAAAGGAAACTCAAAAGCTAAAAAAAACGCGGAAAAGTCAAATCAGCGCTCCGCGACACGGCCGTGTCGGGGGACACGGCCAGGTCGTGTTCTCCGCTGTCACCCGGGCAAAATTCTTCTCTCGCAACACGGCCGTGTTGCCTGACACGGCCAGGCCGTGTTGCGCTCTGGACTCGAACTCTAATCCACCCAACGTAGCACGGTCGTGTTTCGTCGACACGGCTAGGTCGTGCTGCCAAGCACGGCCGTGTCAGTGAACACGGCCAAACCGTGTTGTCCTGCGCACGCCCTGTTTCGACCTCCTGTTCGTCCCGAACTCAAAATAACAACCTAAGATGCGGCCCTAAAAGTTTTCTTGGCCTCAAAACATCAAAACAACTCCACAATAATTGAAAGTTACAACTAACTAAGATAATCGAACACAAGACACTAGTGAGACTTGATTACAATGTATTCAAACACAAAGTGACTCGTATTCTTGGCATCCTTAGCTTGCTCAGTCTGAGGTGGACTCCGTAATGTCGATGACGCCAATCAACTGGACCACCCGAACCTCTTTCTCTGTTGGCAATGCACTCTCGGCCTCCTTTTGTATGACTTGAACCAACCCATTGAGCGCATCCTTAAACTTTCTTGCTCGAGCCCACGTTATCGGACCGATTGGCACTGTTACTGGATTCTTCGTCCATGGATTCTCATCAATTTATAAAGTGCATTCCAACCGTACCCCTCAAAAACTGTATCAACACTTTTAGCTGGATATGAAATTCCTCAACCATAGGCAAAAAGAAAAAAGCACAAAAAATGAAAACATTGGGCCATCATACAAAGTGGAAAATATATACACAAATTGGCTGTTGAAAAACCTCATAACTGTTAATCCAAGTAAAAAGGGAGTTAATAGAAATAAAAAAAATATACAACCTCGATGATTATTTTTCCTTTGACTACATACATATGTTCTGATGATTGAGGCAGCCAGGTGGGTTTGTGAAGTTTATAATCATTGTAATTATGGAGGATTTCCATTTTTTTTCTACAAAAAGAATCGGTTAGGTACGTCATTATAGATTTTAACAACTATCAACAATTTATTATCAGCAACACTAATTAACTGTTAAACTATACAAATGATTATATTTATGCTACGCGTACTGTATTATTAATCTGAAGTTTATAAAAGATGGATATTTATTGATCATCCACCACTATATGTAGCCAGGCCCACTCATTATGTTAGTTGGATGAGTTGGCCGACTCGGACCGAAAAATTACAAAAATTATGTGCCGAAATTTTTCTGTGCACTTTTTATATATTCTACTTTCTGCATATACGAAATAAATAAGACATTAAATAAAGAATGAGTGCAGCATATAGAGTGGTTATTCAAATATCATTACCCCAAATGCATATAACCTTGGTAATTGCTATAATGAAGAGCCTACATTCCATTGGGCATCCGTAGATGGGCCTTGTATATAGTAGAGCTGTCAATTCCGACCCTGCCCGACCAGCCCGATTTTCTCGCTAGACTAGGATACATTTTTAGGCTTGAAAAAACCGGGCCTATTTCGGTCCTGCCCATTAGGACTGAAAAATCGGATCAGTCCGGTTTTTATAGGGCACTTTTATGGATGGGCCCTAACTTCGATGGCCCGGTCACTGTTTGGCCAGGCCCAGTCTATTTTTTTTTGCTTTTGGCCAGGTGGGTTTGGGGCGGCTCGAGCATTTTGATAGTTCTAGTATGTAGCAATAATTAGGGGTGTGCACGGTATGGGACGATTTGGAGATTTTCAAATCTCTGAATCGTCCCAAAGTTCGGAGATTCTAAAAATAAATCTCCAGAACCGAATCATAGAAAAAAATCTCCATTCCGAATCGTACCGAAAGTTCGGGACGGTTCAGGATGGAGATTCGGGTCTAATGGAACGGGATGGTATGGTTCAGTTCGGGACGGAGATTCGGAGATTAACCATAAATAAAGCATACAAATTGATAAAAAAAAATGAAAAAAAAATCAATATAAAAATCACCAAACGGATTTACTTATAGAGTTCTAGTCTCTTTTTAGCGTAGTCTCAAAATAAAACTAAAACTATAATAGGTAACACAATCCAAAATTCTAAACTTAATAACCTCTATAATACAATAATAGTCTATTATTTGGGCAATTGTCTTTTTATTGACATAGAACATATATAATTAACTAATAATTTTTATAAATTAACATGAAATAAAAACTTGTATAAATTTATAATCTCAATGTGTCATACTTAACAACTTAACATAATCAATAAAATTATATTTATAATTTATGTGATGTGGTAAAAAAATTAAAATATTATTTTTTTATATTATTATAGTGGTACTATTACTTATTTCTCTTTTAAGTGCAATTTACTAATCATTTAACTAATTTTAATTTCAAATTATTTACTTTATTATTAATATGAAAGTTTTTAAAAATTCATAATAGTTGCAGTATTATGGTTTTTGTTTTTTCAGAAATATGTTTTATATTCAATTTAATTTCAAATAGTTTGTAGTTAATTCAATATCAAAATAAAAATAACATAGAAATAATGTATATGTATTTATATAAAATCTTTAAAATCGGTTCTAGCTTCGGGTCTTTGGTTCGGAGTAGTTCGGTATGGTTCGGTACGGTTCTCGGTACGGGTATTTGAAAAATCTCTAGAATCGTACCATAAATATTTTCGGTACGGTACGGTTCGGGAATGTTAAAAAGTCAATAGATATTTTCGATTCGGAAATCTTTTGGTCCGAATATCGGTTCGGTTTCAGTAATCTCCAAGTCCTATGCACACAGTGGCGGAGCCACATGTATGCCTAGGGGGCCTGCCCCAACTTTTAACTTTTTTTAATTTTTAGTACCTATATTTTTATTATTTAGTGTTTTGGCCCCCTCATAATTTTATTGGATAAAAATTATTACATGAATTTTAGTAAGTTAAATCGGAGATTTTGTGGGTCTTATTTTATCTTATTATCATCTTAAAAATATATTTTTTATTCATCAAAAGATGGGTTTCTCATAATTATTTCTCTAAAATATATTGAAAAAAAAAATATATATTCATCAACTTTAAATTATATAGGTTTTTCGTGGCATGTCGGGTTACCCTTGTCATAAATAGGTCGTGTTTGTATCGTGTATCTTGACACGAATAATTAAACAAGTTGTGTTCGGATTCGTGTCAGACATATAATACCTGTGTCAGAACTCAGAACACGTCCTGCAACACGAAATTGACACCACTATTCTTGGCCCCCCTTACCAGCGGTCCTGGCTCCGCCCTGCGTGCACAACCATATATAGCATCAAGAAATCACTTAAACGCAACCAGGTGGCTTAGTCCACCTGGCCACCACAAGCAATTGTGGGGTGGAGGTCAGGGGTTCAAATCCCTACTCCATCAAATTGTTTGTGGGGTGAAGGTAAAGGGTTCATATCCTACTCCATCAAATTGCTCCCCAAGGGCATATGCGGTAGTGAAGATTTGGTGGGAACTCATCTTGAATAGCATCCGTGTGGGTTCGATTCGGGAGAGATCGTTATTAGTAGATTGGGGTCGAACATAATTGTTCTCTTTACCTGGAGGATCGGTTGTACGTCGCCAGACCCCGTCGAACACTTGGCGGTGCGTGCACATCCCGCGTTTTACCTTGGCGGCGGAATGAGGCCGGAGTCTGTTGTTCTCGGCGTAGTCGGGCGTAAGCACAGGAAGTTATAAAAAAAAAAAAAAAAAAAAAAAAAAAAATCACTTAAACGCCCGACATAAAACCCCCAACGGATTTAGGATCCCAAATTTATTAACACCCAAAAAAAAAGGAGTTGTTGTTTAGTTGGTAATGGCGTAATTATGGAGGATTAAGGTTCTTAATTATGAGATGGTGGGGTAAGACTTAAGAGCAGGGACGGACGCAGAAATTCGTTATTGGGGGGGCGAAATCCAGGGGCGGTCTTGAGGCGCGCAGATGGTGCCGCCGCCAAGACAGAGAGCCCCTCCGGCGAGACCCCGTAGTTTTTTTATATATGTATATATACAATCAATGGCGGAGATAGGGCCAACCCTGCCCCCTCATTTTCTTTTTTAAAAGAATTACTAGGTAAAATTTTTCAAATTGTTTTAGTTAATATTTATTTGTATTTTTTATATTCTACCATTTCTTTGTATCACCACCTAATAATCCTAGATACGCCATTATATAATGGCGTATCTAGAATTATTAAGGGTAGGCCGATCTGTAAATGAGTTAACGATAAAAAAAAACTAAAAATACACATAAATATTAACTAATTTTTTTAAAAAAATACCTTATTTTTTTTTAAAAAAAGAGGGTGCCAGAGCCCTGGTTGGCCTCCTCTTATCTCCGCGATTGTATATATATTATTTATTGCTTTCTAGGTCCTCGAAACCTTGGGCCAGCCTCCGCAAAATCAAATCTAATATAAATAAAAATAAAACATACAAGTTTTTATAACAAAATTACATGAAAATTTGGGGGAGGGCAAAATATGTTGGCTTACATTTTTATATACTTATATTAATTTTTTAAATAATATATTATAGGGGTTGAATCGCAGAGACGGGGCGGTTGCCGCCACCAGCCCCCCCTTGGGTCCGTCCCTGCTTAAGAGCCAGCACGTGAAGCTGCAGTGAACTCCACAAGTGAAATATTCCCTTTGCTTAGCCGCGTTCACACACACAAGATTCCAAGCCAACTTCCTTTCACACCAGCTTGATTGAGCGGCTGTTAGCCGGCTCATCTTAGTTTCGGCTTGGCTTAATTAGACCCAGTTTTTGGAAGACAACAATAGTAATCAGATGAGGAATTGAGGATGATGTGTCGGATAAGAACAATAATTTTCTGCTATAGCTTCAATTTTAATCCACTTCAAAATGATAATGACTTTGTTCATTAATTCTGTCGACCTGATTTATTAATTTCAGTCTCCAATTTTTCAAATCTTGTACCCTGTTTTAATTTAATAATATATACATAACAATGTATATCACGTGTATAAGTTATTTTTTAAAATATACAGAATAGTATACGTTTATTTATAATGTATAATATAATATAAATAAATTAGATATAATACCAAGTTAGACTAAGTTTGTGATTTGTCTACGTTTGGCAAATAAGTCTCATCCGGTTGCTTCAAGGAAATGCAAAATGTGGATTGTACACTAATAAAACCAATTCGTTGAACTTAAAAAGAAAAGAAGCTTATACAAAACAAATAAAATGTATTAATAGATTCAATTTTGCATTTTAGATGACTGGATTATACTTGAGTTGGAATTCTCTCTCTGAGCTATCACAAATTTGTATGCAAGAATTCATTTGACCACGATGCATTACAAAAATATTCTTGGTAGGGGCGAGAATTCGTGTATGAGTTCGCAAGTCGGATTGAGATACGGTACTTAGATCAATTGCAATCACGTCAAGTCGAGTCATATTATCGTGTCATATTAAACAATTCAAACACCACCGATTTATTACAAACAAAACATGTTAAACAAGTTAAATAGGTTGAATACAATTCTGACCCGAACTCGAAATGACTCAATCCTAACCGACTTATATCATGTTAGGTTCGAATTGTGTTTTTGTGGCGTGCGAATATTGCCACCTCTATCTCTTGATTCAAATAATTGACTACAAAAACATAATTTTGTTTCTTCCAAGTTCCAAGTTCCAATCACCTATCAATATATTAAATACTACAAATAATATAAATTCTTCAAATCGAAGATACATTATGTAAATACAAATCCAAATATATTTTTTTTCCTAATTGAAATATTTTGAATACAATCTCACCATTCAAATGAGATAATTAACGGTGATTATTGGGTGCAATTAGGTTGCATCCATATTTGAGATTATAATAAGGAGTCATATTTAGATGAGGTTTATCTAGAAACCTCTCCCATTATAACTCTAACTGAGATATGAGATTGAGATATATATTGATTATCTCTCCCTACAGGCTACAATATCAGTAAAAATAAAGAATATCGTTCTCCACATAGAAATAATAACCTCTCTCCTAAAATTTCTCTCAACGGTTTTCTTCTTGTAGCATCACCAAAGTTCTCCAAGGGTTTAAGGTGTGCATATCCAAGTAAATAATTATAGTAATTATTTACACCAACGAGAAAGGCGGTTCGTGATCTTGTTCGTGGTTCAACTAATCTGTGGGGTTTGTTCGTTGCTCGCGATTCAATCAAGAGGAGGCTTGTAGATGGCTTAATCATGCATCAAACGGAGGCTTGTAGACGGGCTTAATCCTGGCTATGTGAATCGACAGTTCCGCTGCAAATAGGTATACTCGATCCACCTTGTATGTGCAAATATGTGATGTAGATATTGACCCATATTTGCTAACAGTGGTATCAGAGCGATTAGGGCTCGTTCTCGCCTATTTGATGTGTTTGAGTTTGATGATTCATGTGATTTGATTTTTTATTTGAAAATTCGAATCTGATTTTCCATTTTTATATATGCAATTTTGGTGTTAAATTGTAAATCTCGGAGAGACGATTAATTTGATATATTATGCATGAAAAACGGATTTGAAACGAGGAAGTTATGACGATTCAAAGTTTTTTAAAGGAAAAACAAAAACCTACCTTGGTTAGTTGGTTTCCGTGCAGTACATGTTTGATATTAATTCTTGCTGCTTGTTGCCCATGGTGGTGTCGTGGTGTGAGTAGGAACGCAACAAGCGCTTGGGCGCTAGGGGCCGCTGTGGGCCTGTGCTGATTCTTTTCTATTAAAAAAAAAGAAAAAAATGGAATCGCCACATGGGCGACTGCTGATGTGGCGCTGAATCACAAATAGCGCCTGATGTGGTGCTGCCATGCGGGCAGGTGACATAGAACCCGACTGGAATGCCACACGGGCGCTTAGTAGTTGCCTAAGTGGTGTGTATCCCTTTATTGAAAGGAAAATTAAAGGGATAGTTGGTCTCATGGATTTGAGACCTAGATTTTTTATTATATCTTTATGCATGCTCACTACTAGACCAAGAGAATTATTTGTTATTATCTCGACATGTTTTCTATTTATGTAGAAGCTGGATAGGAAGTTATTTTTTTTTTCTTTCGAATTAGTTGCATGAAAGAAAATTTATTTTTTGTGCATTGTGATGCATGGAAAAATTATTTTTTGCACATTGGTGCATGGAATTTTCTTCGCATAAGGTGCGTAAAAAAATATATTTTTTGCGCATTGAGGTGCAAGCAAAAATATTCTATGTGATTTTTAATTTATGAGTTGCATGATTTATTAATTGCTTATGTGTATGCAATTTCTTTTTGTGTTGCAATTACTTTTGTTGGGACTTATGGACATTGACATATGGGTGCTCATGTATGTGAATGTTTACTGTTTTATATTAATATTTTTTGTGGGAGTTATTTTTTGACAATAGTGGTAATTCGATATCCTCATTTATGTTTTTTACTTTTTCTAGATTGATGTAGCTATAGTAGGCCTTGAGAATATGTAATTTTTTTAATTTTCCGAGGCATGTATTTATTGAGCCGATTTTTGGAGGCTATGTAACATCAATTTTACGAGGATATTTTTTATTTTACCATCATAGGTCTAAATTATCTCCACATGATGCACCATATGTCAATGTCGCCCATTGGGGCTATTTTTTTTTCGTAATTACTTATATTGCATGGATGCATGCATGATGTATTTACGGACTTTGATAATTTTATTCATGGATCAGTAATTTTTATTATGATCTCAATTCGGTGGGAGATGATTACTAGCCTTGGTGGCAAATTTTCGATCTCATTAAATTGAAGAAAATAATAAATATTACTTGGATCCAGAATAAAATTTTTAGATCAGTACCTAATTGTTTGTGAAAATTATTGAAATGTGTTTTTAGACCAAACTCACCAACTTTGTTCAGCCAATTTAGCATGAAAATAGACAAAGTATCCAGTATTGTAGCGACTTAGACGCGGACAATATTTTTATGGATTAAAGAAAGTATTTGCGCTTTATTTGTTTAAGCCGCAAATGTAAGAACTTAATTGCCCGAAATAATCGCAGTTGAGTTGCCAATGATATACTTATGGATCAAGAATTAATTTTGGGCTTTAATTTGTTTAAGCTGCAAATTTAATAAAAGAGTTTAAGCTCTATTTTTGGAATATGAGCTTACTCCCAAGTAAATACTCTAGTTATCCAAATTCGCTACTTGAGTTGAATTAAGGATATTAGTAACTTGTGTTATTATTAATGAAAATCGCCTATGTAAAGGTTGATTATAAAAAGTTGAGAAATACACAAGTGATTGCACTTGTCGCTTGTACTGACCGACATAAACCAACTGAGGTGAATGTTGGAACAAGCAAAATGTAGCTTGACGAGAGCAAAAGCTGAAACTAGAAATACAAATTGATCCATAAAGTGACAAGAAATCGTGTCATTGTATTAAATGAGGCAATTAAGTATCAACAAATATTAAGTGCACATATGAGATTGGTAACTTCGTTCGTAGTTGTACTGAGATGAAGTTTGACTATTTATTTGCTCTCTTATTTTTTCGCTAATATTTCCAAATCTCTCCATCAGTGGATTGTAGATTGGTTGACTTAGCATGTGGTTTTGAGATTGAGCAAAAGTGTATGACTATTATCGGGTTGTGCAGCTATAGAGCGCACAAGAGGAGGCTAAAAAGAGTCACCTCAAGATCAACAGTTGGTGTGAACAACTTGATGTGTCGATATAGTCTTACTCGGATAAATGTAGTTGTAAGATATTTGTTGAGTGAGAAGATTTGTCTATCTTTTCTTTGTGATGCTTGGCTTTAGGTAGTATTTCTTTTAGATATTCTAATGATATCGTGGTACGTGAGGTTAGGAGACTTTTTTCAAGCGGGATAAGCCTGCTGGAAGAATGTAAGATGACTATTTTTCCTATAAAGTTAAGTCCACTAAATTGAGTGCAGACTTATGAGTGGGAGGCACAAATTAACGCATTATATTTTCTTTCATTGCTATTTACGCTATAAGTTAGTACATTCTCACTATCATTAGTTAGAAGCGTCAAATTGCTTTGAGCGATTCTTAACAGATGAAGATGTGCTAATATGGAGCGAAAATGGTGTGTCTAATTAGTTTAGACACAAAGTTGAAGGAAATAAAGTTGCAAGTTGAATGATGGTTCTAAATACTTTGCAGCTATATGCGCCCGCGAAGAAGGGACAATCACTTCAAAATGGTTAGATTTATGATGACGCAAATTGATTTGTGTATTTTGTTGTTGCATACATCATAAAATATGTGTCTCCAAGTGATTCTTCAACCCTGTATGAGCTTTAGTTTGGTAACAAGCCCAAATTAGTGGGTTTGTGCCTATGTAAGTTCGAGAATATGTGTTCTCAAGTGGAGAATCAAGTCGCACAATTTAGGTTTCCCAGGGATTTCTTGAGCACATGTGAAGTCATAAGAAATCTTGAAACTATGCGAGTTGCAAGATCCTTAGGAGACGCTCGTTTCTCTAGCGAGGATGTTGTATTTTGTACTCATCTAGTAATCGCTGGGAACGACACTAAGTCAGTGGGGGCTAGTCTCTCACACGCAAAGGATTCTCAAATTCCACGAGTAAAATGAGTGAATATAAAATATTCTCCATCATCTATATGAGATTGAGTGGGTATACTTCACAATTACTTTTGTGGATGTTGATGAGCCAATAGAATATGTGACTTTACTTGATGCCCTAAGTGGATAGTTGTTGCGAAGAAAAAAATGAGTGAAATGACTAAGAATAAAGTCTAAGAGCTTGTTAATCTTCTGTCTAGATGCAAGACCATTTGAAACATGTGGTTTCGGAAGGTCAAGTGCAACGTAGATGGGTTGATTAACATGTGTGTAGCTTGACTAAGGACGAAATGTTTACGCCTGTTAGAAGAGAGTAATTTTTTTGAGATGTTGAGATTACCTCAATTCGTCTGATATGTTATCTATTATTGCCACTTTCGTTTGGGTTTGTCCTGGATGATTGATGTTGACATAGTTCAGTGAAAGTTGAATCAGGAGATCTATGTGGATCACCCGATGAATTCAACAAGTGGAGTAAGAGCACATTGATTGCTGATCAAGAAGCTCCAACTGTGACTTGAATCATCATTGATTTCATCGAGCTATCATTTTGGTAGGCCTACGATGGTCAATTAATTCACTGAGCATATGTAGAGTTGTATCTCATTGTATATGGCAAAAATGCGATGACTGGAAAGAACATGGAGTCTATGCCATTTAGTGTTGGTTGTCTTTATACTCCATGGTCAAATATCATATTCTTAGTTAAGAAACGATACCTTCGTACGATATTCTTTATTTTTACTGATATTATAGGGAGATATATCAATATATATCTCAATCCCATATCTCAGTTAGAGTCATAATGGGAGAGGTTTCTAGATAAACCTCATATAAATAGGACTCCTTATTATCTCAAATATGGATGCAACCTAATTGCACCCAATATCTCCCACTCATACATATTTGACTCGACTCATTCGAATCACATTCTCATAGTTCTCATCTCACGTCCCTTCTTCCATACAGGGAATAAAGCGTGCGACCAAGCGACAAAGCAAAGGTAAGGAGAGTTATATTAAGTCATCACCAAACTAACATAACCCTACAACTCCTATGTACCCCAAACCAAATGGTCGCACCCAATCAAGCATCTCTAGATCCCTCAATGAAATAAATAGAGTATGCTCGACTCACTCAAATATGTTACTAGATTCATGACTAGTCATACACATTTCGACATAGTTGTTCGGGCTATGAATCATATATAGGACATAAGTGCGTTACCATATTAATTCTTCCTCGACCCCACATGTCAATTAGCTTGGTATTGACAACTTTCCTATACATGCTCCAACAGACCGAATCACACATGGCCATTAGATACATGTTAAAGTAGCGTCATCAAGCTTACGCCTCATGACATGGTCCAAAGTCGCAAATGGTACAAGAAAATAATACGGGCTCACACAAAGTGACGGGTTAGGACCCATTCAAATCATTTTCCCATAGGCGGTCGCCTCAAAGCACATGTAGTATAAATACACTGCAAATAGGTATATACTCGATCCACCTTATATGTGCAAATATGTGATGTAGATATTGACTCATATTTTTGCTAACAGTGATGATTAAAGGGTTTTCAATCATGGATTAACCAAATAGATGATGATTCCATACAAAGCTGGCGGTACGCGCTTCCATCAAATAACACATCACCACGCGTCATATTAATTTTTTATAGAGCAATTAGCCGAGTCGAGCCATATCTCATCTTCGGCTCAAATGGAAAATATTAAAGTGGGGCGTTGGCCCCCTTGAGCCAACTCGAAAAAGGTATGACTAAGGGCCCCACCTGATGCCAGATAACAAACCTATCCTCCATCAACCTATAAAATACCACCTCTCTCATTCTGTAAAAAAACTCCTCTCAGAAGAAACACACAATACACGCACACAATTAGCGAGAAAACACCGAAGAGAATGGGAAATTGCATCAGGAAACAATCGTCCGTACGATGGGGCGGCGAAGATTGGGGCTCGTTCGGATCCGATGATAAAATCAGAAATCGCGACCGCGCGATTAACCGCTCTGGTACTCGTATAGAAGAGAAAAATCGTCTTATCGGAGAAGGCGAAGGGGAGGTTTTATCGTCTGGTTTACCCACAGGAACTGAGGTGAAGATCAAAATCTCTAAGAAACAATTGGAACAGCTTTTGAAGAAAGCTGACGTTCACGGGGTTTCGGTGGAGCAAGTTTTGGCACAGTTGATGAACCACGGCGACGGCGGTGATCGATTCGAGGCCCACCGACGGCCGTGGAGGCCTGCGTTGCAGAGTATAGCTGAATGAGGTTAATTTTGTCAATTCGTACAGGGTGTTTTTTGTGATTGAAAGTTTTCGTGGGGCGTGTAAATGGGGATTTTTAGATTAGATGGGGGGTAGAATGTAGATAACGATCACATGTCACTGTAATTTAAATGTAATTTGATTTATTCAAATGACAAACCTAATTCGGGCTAATTTTTTCTTTTTCTTTTTTTTTGACAAAAAAGAAAAATAATTTTATTAAATAATTCAAACTATCAATACATCGATAGTAGACAAAAACAAATATGTTAAAAATCGTGGAAGATTCATGAAAAACTCATAAAGATCTAGGTTAATAACAAATACTAAAGCGAACTCACATTTTGAAAATTCAGAATGTCTAAAATTTCTATGATTCCAAATATTCAACCTGTTGAAGACCATAATCTGTTTTGTTATCTCTGTCCGTCGGATCGAAAATTTGTTTGTCTGAATCGTCCACACAGGAAAAATACCTCACCAAGACGTTGATAAACCAAGCGTCGCACCAGACGACAAAATCAAAAACAACAAAACAAACAAACAAATCATATCTACGTGGGAAACCACTTAATTAGTAAATAAATTGATAATAGGATGTAGATGAGATGATTTCCGGCCAGAAATGACCAAGAATCAACCTTTAATAATGAGGAACAAGAAGAGAAACAAAAGAGAGAGGGTTAGAGAGAAAAGAAGGCGAGGTTTTTAGAGAATTCAAAACCTTATCATAATATGGAAGGAATTTGATCAAATGTTTCTTTGCACTCAATAAATATAGAATTTGACTATTTATATTTTTATGGACTTGAAGAATAGCCAGCGTCATGGACCAATAAATAGTCAAATACTTATAAATTCAATCTCGTCTATATTTTCGGTACATACATGCGATTTTCTTTAAAAAAATTGCATGATCCTAATATTACACTTTTTTTAGCAAACAATTGTTAAAACGATAGAATAATATTTTTTTGAACATTGAGTTAACTAATCATCTAGATGGCCCAATTATTATAAAATATTAATATGAGAATTCAGCACCAAATTTAACACCAAGCCATCAAAATTTTCAAGATACAGCCTTGAGGCTTGAGAGCCCATTTTGGGGCCTGGGCCCAATACGGGGTATCATGGGCCCATTAATATGGACCAGGAACGAGGATTTGGTAAATGGTAACCCATAAATTGTCAAATGTCAATGAGGTTACTAACATGATATGTTTGAAATTCTTTCGATAAATATTTAAAAAAAGAGTTCTTACGATACAAAACCATATACATAGCAAAAATATTGAATGAATTCTTAATTAATTAGTATGTCTAATTTTCTTAATTGTTTTTTAAAATTAGTAAGATTGTGTTGAGATTATTAATCAAGATTATATTATTTAGTAAATATATATATATTGAAAAGTAAAAAAATCTGAATATAATGTAAAATATTAGTATAAATAAAATTCAAGATAAATATGATGTTTTATTTGAGTTATATCCAAAGACTGAACCACCAAGAAAATAAAGGGATCAAATTGACAAAACTATTTTGGGATTCATATGGTATAGTATTTTTAACAATATACGTATATACGCTTTCAAAAAAACAATATACGTATATACGACCAATACCAATGGACCGGACCCCACTTGACAACGACACGCGTCATATCGTGATTGCCCAATATTTTGTCTTTCTTCACAGCCTCGTCAGTTTATCATCCACACTTCGCTTAAAAGCATCGTTATCTACGCTCGTAATAAATAGTGGAGTAATAATAATCCCCTCCGCGAATTATCATTAATGTTGGTGTAAATTATTTGAATTTAAGAATTAATTCACTTTCTATAATACTTTTTTTTGCGCTCAGCTATTCTAGGGTTTTAGTTTTACCCAAGAAAAAAATCATCTGAGCCCGTATAACAGGTACAGTCTTGTATATAATTATTTGTTCTTTTAATTTAATTACGGGTTTTCTGATTATTATTATTTTTAATTTCATTTATGTTTTTCCTGCAAACTATATGCAATTTTCTATTTCACGCACTTGTGTATATTTTTTGTACTTTTAATTAATTACGGGTTTTTGAAAATGCTTGGTGCATTATGTGTTGGGTTTTGGTTATATGTGAATGGAGTTTTGTTTTTCTATTGATTCTCCTTGTTGCATGCATTTTGCGATTTTTTCTATTAAATTTACTTTTCTGTGAAGGGTTTAAGATTTTGTAATCTTGTCAGAAAAGGATAAACAAGAGACAGATTTTTGTTGCTACATTTTCATGTGATGTTTATTGGGTCTCTTTTGAGCATGTTTGGTGCTAGTTTGCTTGTGTTCTTATGTCAGAAGAATAAATACAACACATAATATGATTAGTGCCAACTTAATGCTTCATCATATTACACATAACATGGGTGATAGGAAGCTCTTGCTGCAATTTTTGCAATTTTATGCAACTAAAATGACAAAATTTAATCGAAAATCTTGTTTAAAGCATCACAATTTGTTACTTATGCTATTTCTGTATTTCACCTATACTGGCGGCAAGTTATTACAAGATATGTAAAGGTTAATGCTCCCTTGTCTGAACATGAGTTTCAGAACTACCGGAAAATTTAACCTCATTTTTGTTCATTGTTTGATCGATGATCTGAACTTCTCGTTTCTTCTTACCCTTTGTCATGTCTTCATAATATAATGCTTAGAGGTTTAAATGAAAGTGCGAATTTACGATGGTGTCATCGTCTTGTTTACCACCCATGTAGGTAGCGGAGGAGTAATCTGGTGCACCTGCCCAAATTGCCCAAATCTGATTGACATTGTATGTAATCCCAATCAATTACATGAGAAATGTCAACGGCTAACTTTTTGCGAATAATGTGGAGACAGAAGTTGTAACGGCTGCATTAGTTGAGGTCTCTGTGACTAAGTTTTCAAATAACTGGATATTTTTCTTTTTTTTAAATTGAGCAATTAGGTATGGAATATATTTGGCTAACCATATTTGATTAAGCAATTAGTTATTTTTATGTAATTCTAAGTTATACTCATTGAGTGTGTTTATCGAGTTAATTTACCCTAATCTTTTAGAACTAACTCTTTTTCTTGTTATAATCTGTCATCCTTGTGTAAATTATATTATATCACCATAGCAATTATTAGGCAAGAAAAAAGTAATTAGGAACAATTATAAATCACTGTGAATACATTAAATTTTTTAATGATGGGAGAAGACTTAAAATTTGGTGCATGAGATGTGGTTGCAATAAATTGCGTGCAACGGTCTCGTAATAAAGATTGTTTTCTAGCGTTTAATTAAATTTTCCCTTTTGGCTTGACAGAAGGGAAAATTTTGAATTAAAAGTCCTTCTCACCTCTATATTTATGTGTTGTCCATCAATTATTATTCTTGTTCTTGTGAAAGAAACATGGGTTTGTTCACTCTAGTTTCCCATACCCCCAAGTCTTTCAGTTAAATTTTCGAGATTTCTATCTGCTCAGTCGTAAATTTAGAGTCAACATCTCTTTCTCATCAACTTATTTTTGCTCCTGAAAGGTATACAATTTATTCTTACTGTTCCAGTTTCCACTTTACATTGAATTTTAATGTGTGGCCAGATCTGTTTTTTAGTTTCTTCAGTTGACATTTTTAATTCGTGTCTGTTAGTGGTTTGCCCCATATCTGTTAATTTTCTTAGATATTATTCAAGTAAGCATTTCTATTTGCTGTGAAAATTTCAAGATCTGCCGACTTTCGTTCACTAATTCTTGGTTTTTCTGTATGGTTTTATTCTTCTTTGCCCACCAATGATAAAATTAAAAAAAGGTGCTATATGTCAAGCTTAAAAATTAAAAATAAAATAAAAATGAATTTGGTTTCATCATGCCTATTTTGCTATTGATAGCTTTTCCTCGTGTTTTCATCTTGCACGTCTATTTATTTCCCTTTGTCCTGAATCTTCATACAAACGGGTCATTGGTTACACGCTTACAAGATCTATGCCATTCAATGCCTCCACGAGATTGGTTGCTTGGTGCTTGTTTAAGATTAAGTTTCCAGTTAAACAGATCTTCAATTTTAGTTCAAGTTAGTTTATTTAGCTTGGTCAGAAGCCACAAAGTGTAGAAAGTAATGAAATAAAGTACATTAGACCAAATTACTTAATTCCATATACTACTTTTTCTTTTAGCCGATCCCAGACTTGCTTGTTAGGATATCATACGACTCACATCAACTTTTTTCTTCGTCAATCTATCTATCTATCTATATAAACATTGTTTGGTGACTCATTGTCTATCTTTTCGTTACTCAACAAGTGATTATGACATACGTAGCTTGGTGGATCTCAAATCATAACGAGTTTAAGAATTTCTTTTTATCTGATTTAGTGAGAGACTGGAGTTGTGCCTTGTAGTTTTTACTGTTATTTGGGACTTCTCGTCCCTTTGTACCTTACTTTGATCTTTTTTAATAAAATTTATTTCTTATCAAAAAAACTAAAAAAAATCATGGCATTCTTTAGTTATAATCTGTTTGTTAAAGGGTGTGAATATCTGTGTTTGTATGTTTTGACTATTGGACTAGAATTCATTCCCATTTGGCAACATGCTTTAAACACAATTTCACTTTATAGGTAATGTCTGCACGAGCTTCAAAAGCAAAATCTTCAGCTGTTTCTCTGCCTTATTTATTTATTTTTTTGTTTAACATTAGTTATGCGCTTTTAGCAACAATAAGTGTGTAAATAACCGACTTGTAAAAAGAAATTGTAAATTAGAAATATGTTTGCGTGCATAGTTTATGGAATCACAGTAATGCATGAGATAAATGATTCACTACTATCAGATTTGTTGTTCCGAATGGTAAAGTATCCCTAGCAGATATATACACTCTCAATGTTATCTTATTATGGTTTTTCACAGTCCCCCCTATGCAATAACTATGTTGGTCCTCCATATATTTTCGCAGTGTACTTATGGAGTATGTTTTTTTATTTAACTGAATTGTGGAAAATAATGCCATGACACAATTACCCTGAGTAAGTTACTATCACATCTTGCATTCAGAATTTAAGTCATTGTATGTGTGCCATTATTTTGTTTTTCAAATCATTAGCAGCTTGTTTGTATCAGAATTACTTATTAAGAAGGGATAATTACAATCCCCCCACCCCCTGAGGTTTGGGCTAATTACGAAAAAATCCAGAGATGTTTCAAAATTACAAAATGCCTCCTCCGGTGTGATTATATCTTAAATTTGAGGGGTAACTCCAATATTTCTATAAATATCGGGGGGGGGGGGAGTTGAAATGTTTTTTGCTTATGAAGCCTGAAGGGGGAAAATGTAAGACGGAATCAAACCTCAAGGGGCGTTTTGTAATTTTCAAAAACCTCTAGAGCTTTTTGTAATTAGCCCGAACCTCAGTTTTTTTTTATTATAATTATTCCTATTAAGAATGCAGGATTGTTGGTATGTCCTATTACATGTTAGTTAATTAAATTTCTCTTTTGCCTGGCAGGAGCCAAGTACTTCAAGAGACTCGGGTAGTAAGTGAATAAACTTCACTGTAATTTCTTAAATGAACCAGCTTAATCAAGGGGAGAGCTCCAGTGCCCTGTCAATCCATCCGTTAAAACGTAGACGTGGTCGTCCACGTAAAGATCCAAGCCTTAAGCGCTCAACAGCCGCTCACGCACCTCCCGGTTTTGACGTCGGAGCTGAACAATACCTTCCCCAGAGAGCCGATAGAACAAACGGAAACGAATCTATGGTGGGCCAGGCTGTAAGTGGTGTTGTTGAGGCCACATTTGATGCCGGCTTTTTGCTTAACGTTAGAATCGGCAACTCCCCTACGAATTTTAGGGGTATTGTTTTCAAGCCGGGACATTATGTTCCCGTCACAGCAGAAAACGATGTTGCCCCACATCTTCAAATGATAAAAAGAAATGACGTCCACGCCCCTGCTGCTGAAAACTGGGCTCGTGAGAGAAACTTGCTATTGTGACTCCGAACGCAAATATAAACCAAGAAAACCGCTTCGCTGTTCCTCCGATGGGTCTCTCCTCCGTTCCTCCGATGGGCGGGAGAGGCAATGTGGTCCCTGTTGTGCTTCAACCGGTTAATTTTCCTAACGGGTTGCCGATTTCCAGCCAAACGCCATCAGGTGGGCCCCAGTCAGGTCATCTGTTGGCGTTTGGAGACAAAGACGTGCATATGGTTGAGCCATTGTCGATGTTAGCCCCGGATCGGTCTATCCCCGCTGGCCAGATATTTCTGGGAACACAACACCACACCAGCCACCGAGTTGAGCAGAATGAGAATGGGCCGGTTAATGGAGGCACGCCTGAGATCGGACAAGCAGAAAAAGTCAAGCCTATTGAATTGACTGACATTGAGAACCCGGGCTCTTCAGAAACATCAGATTTGCAGACAGAGAACGGTAAGGAAGAGTTGAAATTTTCAGCGGAAGATTCTGGTATTGTTTCGACACAAGAAACTGGGAATACTAACGAACCCTTTTCAACTGAGTCCTTGCCAACTGCGTCTGTCGCGAAACCCTTCTTCAATTATGGAACTGGAAGGATGACTGAGCTTTTACAGGTAAGATAAAGAGATAAAAGACCTATAGTTAAATGATTGAAAATATAATTTCGGGTTAATTACAAAAACTACCCCTGAGGTTTAGCCTATTTACAAAAAAACCCAGTTATCCCCTTAATGTATTACTAACCCCCCTCCCCCTCTCAAGGTTTGTATTTACTTAACAACTCAACCCCCCCCTTCCTAAAGGTGTTAAATAGAAACAAATATCAATGGGGTATTTGTAATTTTTAAAGATAATTGAGTTTTTCTGTAATTAGACTGAACGTCAAGGGTAGTTTTTGTAATGAGCCCTATAATTTGTCATGCCTTCTAAAGTTGAATGCCTGTTTTTAGGCTTTACAGGAGAATATGAAAGAGAACCAGGTGCAATTTTCTGAACAACCGACTTCTGGTTCTAAAGGTGAGCTTCGTGGAACAATGACGACAGAAAATGATCCGAAAAACGAAGCGAGTGTTCAATGATTGGATCGAACCTCGAATGTGGACCTGATGGCAGTGATCTTCTTGCTTGTATATCATAGTTGTATTTTTAACTTCAGAGTTGCAGCCAAGACTTTGGAGGGCTTTTGTTTATCTTGAACAGGGGTTAGATCATTCTCAGAAGCAGCAGGGGTTTTATTGTTAAAGGGAAATATTTATTTTCTTCTGTTATAGATGCAATTCCTTTTAGAGACTCTTTCATGACCATTTTGTAGTCTTTTTCATCTGTTTCATGGAAGTCTTTTGTGATTCTGTTGTGGCATGCTATATTTTTGCTCTTTTGTATAGTTTTATGCTTTTTATTTGAATGGCAAGTGTGGGAAGGCCTATAAATTGGACTAGATCTACCATTTCATAAATTACCCCTTAGATTTTAAGGGTGTGATTAGATATAACCTTTGTTTTAAAAATCTCCGCCTAGCCCCGATTAGTCCCCGCCGCGCTAGGCTTCCCTTGTCCGCCTTAGATATTCTTCTGACTAGATCCCACCTAATCCCGCCCAAGTCCCGTCTAATCCCGCTCAGGCTCCACTTAGGCGCTAGGCTCCAGTCTACCGCCTTACTAACGCCTAGCGCTTTTTAGAACATTGAATATAACACGAGAGTATAATAGTGATAGTTGAAAAATATAGATCACAGAGAGTGTAATAGTGATAGTTGAAAAATATAGATTGCCTTTTAGTGAAAAATATATATCACCTTTTATTGAAGTAAAATAATGATTGAATATGATTATTACTCAGAAATAGTGAGAGTTGAATAGTGCATTTTTGTGAAATAAATAATGATTAAATATATTTGATTATTTGGTAGTTGAAAAGGTGAGATTGAGCAAATAGTGTATTTTTTGGAAAAAAAAGAAGTTATAAGTAATCATTGGGGACAAAAAAATTGGCCAGTAAAAATTTTGGAAAAAGGTCTCACTAGAAAACACTACCTTTACACTTTCTTATCCATTAAAACACTACCTTACACTTTCTTATCCATTTGAGTATTATTTTAGATAGTTTTGAAAGGGAAAAAGGATAAAAAAAATTTGGTTTTGTGAAACACTGTGATTAAGTTGAGAATATATCGACTCAATAGAAATAAAGGTATGTAAAATTTGTTAATAAATTTCTGGTAAGAATATAAATATGTATTGAGAAAGAGAATAAAAACAAAATTAGTATAATATATGTGAACAAATTAAATTTACACCAATCAAATTATGACACATGTGAAACTATATATTAAATATCATTTTATTTTTTTATTTATATTTGAAAATTTTAATTAAATTTAATTCCTAAATTAAATAGTTAATTTATTGATATTTTAATATATATTTTGTTGGTCGATTAAATATTTTCAAATGTCATATTCTTGAAGAACAATATCTATCTTGATAAAATATGGAAAAATCATTATTTGTTTTGATAATTATCATTTATTGTGATTAAAGATATAATATTAATTTTGAAGGACACATCAAATCAAAGTACTCAACAAATTAATTTATCCAAGAACCCCTTTCATATAAATATAAATAGTGGTCATTCTCAAGGAATTAAAACACAATTTGGTCGAGGAGAAGTCAAAGCAAAAAAGGTGGCGCCGAAATTATAAAGCACTCGAGTTTACGTTATTCAATTCAAACTCAAGCACAGAAGACCAAATTGAAGTTTTTATCGCTAAAGTCTAGAATATAATATTATTGAAGAATATATATATATATATATATATATATATTTAATTTTTGGTCGCCAAGACCCGATTTTCTGGCAAAACGATTTTTTCAGCGATTTGGACAATGTCGTCTCAGCCGATTTTCATAACATTGGTACTTAATGGAACATTCACCTGTCTACACCCTTCAATTTCTAAAATTTTCCCTAATTTTTATTTTTATTTTTTAGGATTCCCTAATACTTCATTTGAGGTTGAATATTCTCAATTTCTCACTATTTTTGACCAAATATTAAAATTTTAAGTTACCGAAGAAAATATCTACCCGGCAGATAGAAATATTTCCATGGAGCGAAAATCGCGTCGTGCACTAAGCGACTTCAATTAAATACAGCTTTACAGAACCGACTCAACGATATAACTTTATAAAGCCATCACGTCCGTTTCGTCCTCGATATATCTATCAAACCCTATCGAATTAGGGCCTCCATTTCCCTTTTCAAATCTTCACTTTCCTCCCCAATTTTTCCAGAGTTTGCCGTTAGGGTTGCGTTTTGAGAATGATGCAACAACCTGGAGGAATGGCCCCACCCGCCATGGGGATGGATCAGCAGCAGCCCCCACAGCAGCAGCAGTATCCACCGCAGCAGTGGATGATGATGCCGCCGCAACATCAGCCGGCGGTTCAGACGCAGCCGCCTCAATTCTGGCCACAGCAGCAGCAACAGCACTATGGTGCCGCACCAACTAACGCTGCAGCGGCCGCGCCAGCGAGTGGCGGCGCCGAGGAGGTTCGATCTCTGTGGATTGGGGATCTTCAGTACTGGATGGACGAGAATTATCTCACCTCTTGCTTCTACCACACCGGGGAGGTATATTTATGCTTACATATGAGAAGTTTAAGGATAGGCCCGTGAAGGAGATGTTGCTTTTTTGGCCTATAGCCCTGTTTAATTTTTTTTTCTCTATCAAATTTTCATTTTTACAAAAATAGGGAGTTCTTTTGTTTCTTGCCTTACGATTTTTTTCTGATAAGAAAAATATTGTGGTTGAGATATCTGTTACTGTTGGCAGAACATAATTTCACAACATCACACTTTGACATTAAAAGCATCTCTCTCTCTCTCTCTCTCTCTCTCTCTCTGGTTAAAAGTAGGTTCCACAATTTAGATTCTCCTCATGTAATCTTCTATTTATGCATATCTATTTATGTAAAATTTATTTTTTATGTGAATACTCCTCGTTTTTGTCAAAATAATTTTGGAGTGGTGAATTTTTAATAATGACTTACAAGGTTGAGATGAAGATAGTTCTCCAATTTTGAGGTCAATCTCGTTTTCCAAATCTCAGTTTTCTTTGAAATATGCTTTTTGTTCTAATACTTTGCAAACAGGAAAGACAGGTGAGTTTTGTGTTAATATCAAGTGATATGCTTATATTAGCGTTTATGGGTTAATAAGTAGTTAACTTATGAGAGAAGACCCAGCTAGGAAAAATTGATTTGTGGAAAAACAAATATGAATGTTTATATTTTTGAGAATCCTGTCCCCCACCCCTACCCAAATTGAATGGTCTGCTCCTTCCCTGTTTATATGGAATTGATTCTTCCTTCTAAATTAACTAATTGTATCAGTATGTATTCATTATCGATTTTACTAATCATTGACAACTTATCTGCTGTTTTCCAGCTTTTATCTGCTAAGGTAATTCGCAACAAGCAAACAGGCCAATCTGAGGGCTATGGCTTTTTGGAATTCAGGACTCGTGCCACTGCTGAAAATATATTGCAAACATATAATGGTGCAATGATGCCCAATTCTGAACAGACCTTCCGACTGAACTGGGCTAGTCTTGGTGGTGGGGATAAGCGTACGGATGACTCTCCTGAGCACACAATTTTTGTAGGAGATTTGGCGGGTGATGTTACAGATTACGTCCTGCAGGAAACATTTAAGGCTGTGTACCAATCTGTCAAGGGTGCAAAAGTTGTTACAGATAGGACCACTGGACGTCAAGGGTTATGGATTTGTTAAATTTGGGGATGAGAGAGCAACAGCGAGCAATGACTGAAATGAATGGTGTGCTCTGTTCAACTAGGCCAATGAGGATTGGGCCTGCAGCTAACAAAAAACCTATGAATGCTCCAACTCAAACAGGTAAAAATTTAAATATTTCTTAACATCCCTTTTAGTAACATCAACTCTCTCTCCTGTGATGACAGGGTTAACAGTTTCTGTATCTACCTTGTTATTTGCTTATATTCAATTTTATGGATTTATTGTTGTGCATCTGTAGATATTCCATTTCACGAGTGTAGGAGAAGCAATTAGGTTGTTCTTGATGTGCTTGTGAAGTTCGGTGTTTTAAGATTTGAACAATCTTGCAGTTTTGCAATTGAAGATTCCTGGGCTTTACTAAGTCATTTCCTTCCAGTACTTTGCTAGACTTGGACTAATATAATACATAAGACATGAAATAGCTTATAAAACTCATGTTGTCTCAAAGCAGGGAAGAGAGAGGCTCTCATTTACGGGGGCCTGGAACTGATTTCAGCTTGAATGATTCCCCTATAATGCGTGGCCTCCTTTTAGGTCAGTTAAATTTGTTTTTGCGATAAGCTTCCTCCATTCCTTTCCGGCATTTCTTTTGCTACAGATACGCTTTGGTATCATATTTTTTTTTCCCGCAAGTTACCGGTCAATTAAGTAACACTCTCGTGCAAAGATTGCCTTCAATTGCCACTTTTTCAAGTCATCTTCCCTCCATTTAATTGTATAATGGGTCAATTTTTTCGTACTTAAGCTTTTTGGCTGCAAGGTTTTTTTTTTTATTTTTCTTTCATTTTTATTTTAGTCTCCTTGCACCCGCACCTCTTCTGTGTGGCTGTGAAAATACAGAACACTGATTTTGGATTGGTAGTATCATATTGTGAAAAGGTAGCAATATTTGTCGAGTCCGTGAATTAGATTATCAGCATGCTATTCAAAGCAACTTCCTTTTGTTGCTCAAGTATAAGATAACTGCTGAAATGAGATCACTGCTTTTGAACTAGTGTTCGGTTTTTATCCCAACTTTTCTGATCTACTCAGTGGTAGCCTGGAATAAGAAGTTAAATCCAAGACTTCCCAGGTTATTTGCGGAGTGCCAAATTTTATGATTGCTTAAGTTTTTCTAGTTATCCATAACCTTGGTCTTGGATATAACTGAAGACTCTGTATTGCCTATAGGTTCAAACATTTCAGAATTATGAACACGTGGAATCATCTATTATTAGGTGGATCTTTAGTCTCCCCAATTACCTGTATATAATACGTACAACACATGAAATGTACGTGTGGAACACTTTATCCTCTTTGAATTTATTAAAGTTGTTGGTCCATGTGAGCCTATAGTCATGAGGTCTGGGGGAGCGTACAATAAGTTGCTTTTGTTGATAGTGAAGTTGAAGGTGGTGTAGCTCAGTATGGGGTAGACATTGGTTTTGCATGACGACTCTGGTGGCTGATGTTGTTAACAAATTATCAGAATGATTTCTGTAGGAGGACAAATGTGAAAGATTGTTCTATGCTCAGTCATCTATTTTAGATGTTTCATATTTCATTATCATAGAAGAAAAGAGGAAAAGAGCAAAAAAGTTGTACGCGTGTCTCCATTATGTTTACCTTCAAAACCAACAGAGAGACGTGCATTATATAGCATTCTCTTTGGACCTAATGTTATGTCAACAGATCTTTATTTTACTAACTTTTTTTCTTGGAGGTGGCAAAGATTTCCGAGGGAGCTGTGTTACTTATGGAAGAAGGAATGTAGAAAAAAGAAACCTAATATACACTATTATGGGTTTTCTATATATACATTGTAGTTGTGGATTGTGAATGCATCTATTGCGATTTGTTCTTTTATTATAGTTGTTGATTTTGGGTTTATTATTTTAATTGTTTTGTTTGTGCCATTTATTTTATTAACCATATTGATGGTCCCTGAATGTGTTATAACAAAATAAAGCATGTATGGAAGGCATTAGATGATGTTCCGAATCTTAGCAACACGATAGTTAAATATTTCACCTTATCACAGATTTCTAGCCCAGGATGTTTAGTATTCACTATCACTTGTTATTTATGTAATGCTGTCAACTTTCTCCTGTGCTCTGGTTGGCCACTTGCTGAAAAACAGAGGAGAAACTAGAACACTGGGAGGTAAAGTAGATTTCTTCTTGTTATAAGCAGGGATGGGGTTGTAGAAGAAGTTTACTGAGTTGAATCGAAGTCTTGAATTTTTAGGTTATGCTCAAAATGCTTGTAGCAGGTTTCTGATACATACTTTCTTCTGGGTTTTGGTACTATGATTGGGTTTATTCGTTGTTCTTTTTTCAATTATTTGGAATTTGTATCTCACTTGCTTCTCTGTGTGTGTTGTGTGTTTATTTTCTCTGGTGAACTCGTGGAGAGGTGTGATCTTGGGGGTAGGGGTGTAGGATTGACTTGGATAAGATGTTCACCCTTGTTTTAGTGTTACCTCCTGGCATGGGTTGTCTTAGAGAGTTGATGGAGAAATTTATCTGACAGTTTATGGTTTCAATCTTCACGATTATTTGTCATTTGCAGCTTCATATCAGAATGCTCAAGGAAATCAGGGCGAGAGTGATCCTAATAATACAACAGTGCGTAATTTTTCTTAGTATTTGTACTATTTTTTCTTAATTCATTGTGGTGACCTTTCGCATTGCAAGTGTAGATATTTGTTGGTGGTCTTGATCCCATGGTCACAGACGACCTTTTGAGACAAGTGTTCTCCCAGTATGGTGATCTGGTCCATGTTAAAATACCAGTAGGAAAGCGTTGTGGATTTGTTCAGTTCGCTGATAGGTAAATTGATATAGTGCATGTAAATTGATATAGTTCATGCACTATAATTTAATAGTGATTTTAAACTCATACATTACTTGTGAATGTTAAATCTAGGTCCTGTGCTGAGCAAGCTTTAGGAAACTTGAATGGTACCGTGTTAGGAGGGCAGAATATCCGACTTTCATGGGGACGCAGCCCTTCAAACAAGCAGGTTTAGCATCTAAAAAATGTTTTCATACTAACTGCTCCTGCACATGAAATGGGTTTCTGATTTCGTTTTAATTTGGTCTCAGTCGGATCAGAGCCAGTGGGGTGGTGGCGGTGGTGGGTATTATGGTGGTGGATACACACAAGGGTATGAAGCACATGCTGCTGGGTACGCTCCACCTCAAGACCCAAACATGTATTACGGAGGCTATCCTGGATATGCAAATTATCAACAACCACAACAGGTATTATTTAATTCCCCTTTGTGTTATACCCACATTTCAAATCCAGGGTTCTAGATGTTTCAACTTTCAATATTTACTTTTGTTTAGTTCATTTGAATACTGAGCAATTTATGGGTGGGTGAATGACAGAGGAAATACCAGACTTGGTACCTGTAAATAAGTTTTGAACTTACAAGACCTTTTCTCTTACACGAGGCAATGAAATTTATCTTCTATGCTCTAAATATTATTTGTTTCCTTAGTCGTGGTTGTCAAAATGACAGAAAAATGTCTGGTGGAGGCTTGGTTCCAATGCACGTGACAATGTCTCTTCTTGTTAGAAAAACAACTCAAAGAGAGAGTGTCAGGAAGAATGAGAGATTAAACTAACGAAAGTGATCTTGTGCACAATCAATAACCTTGCTAAGTTTTCATTTAACTTAGGGATAATTACAAACTACTCCCGAGTTTTGAGCTAATAACAAAAAAACCCATAGGTTTTTGAAAATTACAAAATCCCCCTTGAGGTTGGATTCTGCATTATACTTGACCCCTTGATAAGCAAAAACATTTCAAACACCTTTTTTATTTGTAAAATAAAATTCTTCAGTTTCCTCGCATTTTTAGGCAGAATCAAACCTCTGAGGTAGTTTTTGTAAGTATCCCTTTAATTTATGAACATGGTGGCGCCATCTAAATAATTAGCTGAGGAAATTTTGACAACATAAAATTGGTAGTATAATTGACCCCTGGCAGTGTACTGTAGGTGCAGGAATATGAACAGGTTTCAATGTTTGAGTATGTTTGTTGATTGCGTTTTTCTTCTTTCTTGCAGTGATATGCTGAAACGTGGGAGAATCATTGGAGCTTGTCCCGAGTTGAGCGTGGGTGATATGATATTTGCGTAGTCCATTCATCGTATAACTAATAATCTATGTTGCCATGATACTTTGGTTATGTTGACCTTTTCCCCTATTTGAGTTTTTGTTTACTGACATGTATTATCCGACAGATGTTTGCTTATGTTGTGCGATTAGTGGTGTTTTGGATCTAAATTACATTGGCTTGATTTTGTTGTATGGAGTTCCTGCAAAATGGGTGAATTAGGAAATGCAAGATGAAATTCTTGTAAAATGTTTAACATATGCAGAGTTGGGGGATTACTTTGAAATCTGCTACTTTTGAACTTTTGCTTGCAGATTTTTGGTTAAGTTTTACAAGTACATTTTGGTTTCAAATATGTGTGAAGCGTCTTCTACCTGCGGCCCACTTGTGCTTTTCCATTTTACCTTGATGAAAGAAAATTCTGAACTTTTTGACGTCACAAAATTAGCATTAGTTCCTAGTTAGCAGATTGAAATGTATGGGATTTTGGTCAAGGGATTATACTGATTTTTAGTACTTAAATTATGTCATGTTTTCACTTTTGGTATTTTGGGGGATATCAATTTTGGTATTTCATGTTTTAGTTTCTAATCACTTGTCACATGCTGAATAATAAGTGACTAAAAGTAAAACATTGGGTACCAAAATTGATGATAAAAAAATTAAAAAGTAAAGTATGTGATATACCGAAATTGATGAATGTTTGATACTAAAATTGAAATTGATCTCTTTTGGTTAATATATACAATGGAATCACATATTGGTTTTTGTTGAAAATGTTTTCAATATTGAAATTTTTGTCCGGTGCAAAACATGTAAATAACTAGGGTCATAGTCCTTGGCAGAAAGATGAATCAAACTATTTAATACACTCGACTAAAATTTGTTCAAGTTTAACTCGATTAATAATAAAAATGAGATTCGACTAAAATTTGTTCAAGTTTAACTCGATTAATAATAAAAATCAGATTCAAATACAAGTTAGTTTGATGAAAACTTAAACAAGCTTGTACAATAAATTATGTTTGATTCTAATGAATCCCTCCACTGATTTACCATATAAAAACTTTGTAAGAACTTGGACAAGGTTGAAAAATATTATTTTTGATTCTACTCGATTCGTTTACACCTACCAATTTGTCGTAAAAATGCATGCAAGAATTTGGACAAGGCTGACGAAAATGGCGGTGCTAATTGAATCTAAATAAGCTTGTACAATATATTATGTTCGATCCTATCTGATCTCTCCACTGATTTACCATATGAAAAACTTTATAAGAACTTGGACAAGGTTGAAGAGTATAATTTTTTATTCTACTCGATTTGTTTACACTCACCAATTTACCGTATGAAAAGTTTGTAAGAACTTGGACAAAGCTGACGATAATGGCGGTGCTAACCTGAAACCATTGACCAACCATCAAATATATTTTTAAATTTTCAAATAGGCTGTTTTTTTTTTGAGGAAAAAATAGGCTGTTATTTAGTTATTTATAGACAATAAATAAAATATATAATTTTGTTTTATATTGAGCAAATTATCATTTGTGAACAAATTCCAGAAGTTGATAGTAAATCACCTTCCAATGCAGACCGAGAGGGAAGCGATGACCCCCTCAAATTTTTATGTTATGTAGTACACTTATCTATATATTATATATTTATATACAAAAATTATTTGTCTCCATAAATATTTTCCAATCTCGCCACATATCTCTCTCAAATATTTTCAATTTCGCCCCTCATGCTACAGTTTCTGCGTCGGTCCGTGCTTCCAATCCAATGGGAATTCTGTAAGAGGCTCTGGCTTCAACTTCAGCTAAGAAATTCTGATTTATTATTTATACAAAATGCGAAAATGAAAATCAACCAAAAACTCCAATAAAAAATTAATAGTCAATGGAGTTGGTAACATGCACATTTGATCAATTCAACCACACGCCTTCCATTCAAGCTTTCAGTGCAAAGCACCGAAAAACTTCGCAAAAACCCCATCAATTTTAATCCTCTCGATCTTTGATTTTCTCCCCTTGATTTTCCAAAAAATCGTAAACCTTTCACAAAACCCAGTTTCAGAAATGCATGATTTTTGCTTCACGATCCCATATGGGCTGCTTCTGGTGTGCGGTGGCGTCATCGGGTACGCCAAGAAAGGCAGCACAGCTTCACTTGGTGGGGGCGTCGGCACCGGATTGCTGCTTGTCCTCGCCGGTTATCTCAGCCTCCAAGCGTACCATAAACGCAAAAATTCTTACTTCGCATTGATCCTTGAATTGGGTATGTCTCATTTTATTACTGAGATGGTTTTCAAGAATCATGTTTATATTTCTGTAATTAGGGTAATTTCTTCGATTTGTGCTTTTCTTGATTTGGATCTATACGAAAAAATCATGTATAATGTCTTGTGTCTTATATTTTTTGTAAGCTAGCATTATTTGACAATGTGAAAATGAGGAAGGTATTTTGTACTGATGCTATCATTGTCACCTTTGCCACCATTGTTTGCAAATGCATAGGACAAACTAGATATTATATGGATTTGAAAGACTCAGAAGGACTCATTTGGATTGTCTGATATTTTAAGATTAATAATTTTAAAACACTTCTGCTTTTGGAGGAAGTGATTCGATTTATTGCCGCGGAACCAACAAGTAGATGAGAATCAAAGGTGAGTGGTTGCAAATAGAAGTTGAAAATTGATTAAGTTAAGATATAGTGCTTGGTGTAGAATTTGTAAAAGTGTTTTATTTGTGTGTAGCAGTCAAACCAGAGCAAAATTAGAAATATAAAGTAGTAAATTTTCCCAGCTGAAAGTTGAGAATCACATTTTTAGTGTTTGCAAACACTCTCTTAGTCGTGATATATGTTGGAAGTTGGAATCTTTACTTATGAAATTCCTGTGCCGTTATGTAGTTTAATCCGTATGTAAAGAGAAGCAAACCTCTCATCAATGCTGTTACCATTAACTGAATATAAAAGAACTTACATTTGTTTTTCCGGATAGTAAAGCAATTATATCAATTGAATGAAACTGGAGTCATGTTATTGCTTTACAAAGTTGTCATAGCAAACCTCAATATCTGAACCACACAATTGGTAAGTCCTGAACTTATAGTGAATCGTGCAAAATTTACTCATCAAAAGTTTATACATTTTTGGCTTTCAGCTAGCGCCTAGAAGCATCTGGTGGAGAAAAAAAAAATGAAAACAAAGTATATCTCCGTGAAAAGCTTCACTATAAGAATTGATTTGAATTTGTAAATTTGGTGCTATAGATATTCATTTCTTAGTCCATATTGTTGGAAGATAATTGTGTGCTTGCAAATTTTTTTTATGCAAAACCCTTTTTGAAACATGAAACATCATTGGACAATATTGATATGAATCTCTTAAGGATCCATCCATCCTCCGCCAATCATGTATTTTTCAACTAGAGTCCACTAAAGTTCTGACAATTGATCCTTTCTCATTTGTTTATGCCATTTATGCTTTAATCACAGTAGTGATTTGAGGTTATTTTTCAAATAACAACCTTCTGTAACTGTTATGCCTCCTATTAATTTTGTGTCTTAGTGTCTTACACATCACCGACTTGAAATATGGTTAACCTGGAAACAATTGTTAACATTCTTCTTTCCTATTCAATTTTTTTCGATTTAACATATGTTTGATTTTGTCTTCTCTGAAATTCGACATCTACTGTTCTGATATTCCCTCCAACAGCTATTGCTGCCATGCTAACATTCGTCATGGGACAGCGGTACATGCAAACTGGAAAGATAATGCCAGCTGGTGTCGTTGCTGGGATCAGGTAAAAAAGATCAAAATATGCTATTGCATATTATCTTCTATGATCAAATTTGGCCTGTAAAACTACCAGAATGGATGGATTTATTAATTTCTAACACAATATAGCTCTAGATGTAACTTCACTGAAAACCGACATTTATTTCAGTTTATTGTTCTCACACTCCTAGAATCACTTTAGATATTCATTCAACGATTCACCAAAACCATGCACTCACATTTTGATAAAGAATCATTTAAGAATTGGGAATATTCTCGTGGTTAACATCCTTTCGTCGTGATATAGCTAAATAAATATCTGAATTTGCGGGAACTGTTTTAGGAAGCATAGATTTAGTGGTTGCTGTAAAATTGTTAATCCACTGTTTGAGAATGCAGTTTGCTTTCTGAGATGGCAAGTACCGTTTTCCTATGTTATGTATCTCTGTTTAATTTGTTGAGGTCATCATTGGTCTGCCTGATTTTCGAGAAATATAACCAACTGATTGATTCTTCGGATTATGCTGAAACTTTTGCCATCTTATTATTGTCCGCGTTTTGATGGCTGGGTTTTATCTTTACAAGATTGCAACTGGCGGGAACCATATTGCCCCGAAGGCTGAGTAACTGAAACGGAAAATTCTTCCCACACGATTTTCGTTCTGTTTACTGATAAAAACCTGCAACACCTTGTATTTGTGAAGATTGCTGGTTAGGTGTTTTGTGGCTGTGATATATATACACAATGTATCAAAGAGACTGGTGCTCCTAATTACTTGGACCATTGTTAATCAGCTGTACAACTCTTTCTCTTAAGCTTTACCAAATTATGTTGCATATTGGTATTGATTGCAATGGTGGGGCAAATTGCCACTAAAACAATTTGTTGCAATTCTTTACTGTTTCAGCTATCAGCTTTTTGCTACTGAGTATTGTACATTGACGAATTCTACCCATTTCTGAGTGTGCTTTTTTGGCTGGAGAAAAATACAAATGGAAATGACAGAAAATTGGGTTTTTACTATTATATGGAAGATTTTGGTCTCACTTAGAGCGGTTAAATGAGCACAGCCCAACCGGTCCATTAGAAAGACAGGGCCGGGTTCCATTTTTGGAGACCCGAAATGAACTGGGCATTTGACCCAAAACACTGGGCCGGCCTGACATTTTTACATGTATTTTCGTGGGCTCCAATAATAGCAGCCCGGTCACTATCAGTCTAACCCGGCCTGGCTTTCCCTTCAGCCTAGCCTGCTAGGCAACGGCCAGCCCGTCCCGTTTGACAGCTTTAGTCTCACTTTCACTATAATCATCCAATCTATTATCAACAAAAAAGTATCGCCTTCATTAGTTGGCTTTTGCCATACTTTTAGTGGATGATTAGTGATTACAAATACTATCCTTCAAGTTTAGCCTAATTATAAAAAAATTCAGTTATCTTTCAAAATTATAATTATTCCATGAAATACGTTTCTGTTTTACAAATTGCACCATGTTTTGAGGGGAGTGATTTCTATAACAAATGCAAATTTTAAGGAGGTATTTGTAATTAAAAGATAATTGGATTATTTTTTGTAACTAAACTAAATCTCAAGGGTAGTTTTTGTAATTATCCCTACATTTAAATTTTAACGAATCACAAAATTCTCCTGCTTCCTTGATCTTGCATAGGATGCCAGCAAACTCCTCAGACCTTTTTGTCATTTATCTAACTAAAAACCACATACATATGGTTATTCATCTTAGTTACTACCTGAATAAACTTTCTTATTGGTAATGCTTGAACCTCATGTTCTCGACAAAAACTCATGTGAGACGAATTAACGGATTTATTTCATGAGACAAACTAACGGACTTATTTCATGAGACGGATCCGAAACTGACCAATATTAACTAATCCATTTAAATATGGATCTAACTTGATGTAAATTAGACATGGGTAAGATCCATCTCATGATTTTAAACCCGTGAGACAGTCTAACATGAGACTTACTCCATGTTCTTTACCAATAAACATATATTCTGTGTCAGGCAAAAAAATTTTTTTGGTCCTTTATCTAACACTACTTTGAGATTTCATCCTTTTTCTTTTCGCTTTTGACAAATAGTCCTTTTTCTCAACAAAAAATTGAGATTTGGTCCTCTTACCTGCTATAACAGGTTACTTTGACCTGTTGAGCTGATGTGGCATTTTTATTTTCAAAA
Source organism: Rehmannia glutinosa (assembly GCA_016081115.2). Taxonomy (NCBI): domain Eukaryota; kingdom Viridiplantae; phylum Streptophyta; class Magnoliopsida; order Lamiales; family Orobanchaceae; genus Rehmannia; species Rehmannia glutinosa. The sequence continues at coordinate 6,207,985 of CM071929.1, read as the reverse complement.
TTTTTAATTTTCATTTAGAAAACAATATTTAAATGTTACATGGCATCCTAAAAATTCGAAAAACCATTTTAAAATCTAAAAATTAAATTTCTAAATTTTGATAATTTATTTAAAAAAACTAAAATAGTAAAAACAATATCGAAATTATTTTAAAATTACAATAAAATAATACGAAATTTGATAAAAAAAAATATAAACTGTTTGAAAAAATCTGAAATTTATTTGAAATATTGAAAATATTTTAACTTTTAAATAGAAAAACTCAAAATTATTTTGAAAAAGTTGTTTTTAAACTAAAAGATGTTTAAAAATCTGAAAATTTGTTTAAAAAAACTAAAAAAAATGGTTAAAAATCTAACAATTATTTGAAATATTAAAATATAAAATAAAAATATATAAAAATAATCTATTTTTTTAAAAAAATTCCAGATTTTTTTCCTTTGATTTTCAGATTTTTTTACATATTTGGCATGATTTTTAGATTTTTGAAAAATAATTTATAGTTTTTTAAAAACAATTCTAAGTTTTTACTCTATTTTTTATTTTATAAAAAAAATCAGATATTTTTATAAAAATTTCAAAAAGTCTTTGTTTTTAATCCATTTTCAGATTTTCAGACAAATTTTCGTTTTTTGAACAATTTTCGACGTTTTAAAATAGTTTATAATATTTCAAATAAATTTCAGATTTTTTAAAATAGTTTATAGTTTTTTTAAAAATTTTCATATTTATTTTTTTGTAATTTTAAAATAATTTCGTTTTTTTTTCTATTTTTAGTTTTTTACAAAATCTATCAGATTTTATATATTTTATTTTTTAGATTTTAAAATATTTTTTTGAATTTTTTAAGACTTTGTTACAAAAATTCAAATAATTTTAAATTTTAGTAAAACAATTTTCAGAATTTTTAGATAATGTTTTTTCAGATTTTTCAAAAAAATTCTATTATTTAATTAATTTTTCCATCATTTAAGCCAACTAGGATGCCATGTAATATTTAAATATTGTTTTCTAAATGAAAATTAAAAATTTTGAAAATAAAAATGCCAAATCAGCTCAACAGGTCAAAGTAACCTGCTATAGCAGGTAAGAGGACCAAATCTCAATTTTTTGTTGAGAAAAAGGACTATTTGTCAAAAACGAAAAGAAAAAGAATGAAATCTCAAAGTGGTGTTAGATAAAGGACCAAAAAAAAAAATTTGCCTTCTGTGTCACAAGCATTGCTCAAACAGATGGCAGACAATTTTCCACAACATATGAAGGCAAATTGTTTATCTTGTTAAAAATTCTTTTACAAGCTATGTATTTCTCAGTTGGAAACCTTGTTGCAATGACAACACTTTCAGGGATTTCCAATCCTAATTGTTTTGTTCTTTATAGTTTGTATAACAAAGTTAATCTACTGATATATACAAGATTTATGATACAGAAACTCTTACAAACCTAAAAACCAAGTATACAAAGTACTCAAACCTTTATAAGGTAATATAGCGCGTATTAGCAGCCCGCTGATCTGTAATATTTTGGTGGCAAGGATGGACACCTTTCGTTCATGTGCGGATAAGGATCCATAGTGTTGTATTCAGGTAATTCCATCCGATATTTCCCTCGAATTTGGCAGAATGGGAGTTTAACTGTATCTGCATCGTTGCACCAGCTAGGCAAACGGCTTGAATTGTTTTCAAAGAACTTGAGAGAGTAAGCATCTTTTATCTGAAATTGTTGAGATAAAGTTATTCAGATGTGAAACACATTCACATACTGGTTCACATAACTCAAACATTCAAAGATTGGTTTTTTTAGGTTAAAATTTAAAAAATACAACTGGGATTTAACCTAATTACAAAAAAAAGTCAGTCATCTGTAAAAATTACAACCCCCTCCCTGAGATTTATGTTTCTTTTGCAAATACCCCTAGCAAAAGGTGCAATTTGTAAAATAGAAATAAACCTCATTGGGATACTTGTAATTTTGAAAGATAATTGGGTTTTTTAGTAATTAGGCTGAACTCAAGCTTAATATTTGTAATATACCCTTCTTTTATTTCATTATATCAAATTATCCAGTGAGCTTTCCATCTGAAATGAGGACACAGAGAAACTAAAGAGGAAAAAAACGATAACTTGATGCAGAATAGAAAATAGAAACATATTTGGCATACTCACCGTGAATTCAGTGACCTGAATAGAGCTTGCAAGTTTACCAAACAATCCAGCTTCTTTGTACAATTCAAAGACAAATGCAACACAAGACGTTGACTTCCCATCAGCATAAACCCAATCATCTTGTTCAGGAATAGCCAACAATTCACCAAAAGATGATCCACGCTTCGACTTCAACAAGAACTTCGGAAGAGTAAAGTTCTGCACAGATGAAAGTATATCATGTTTCATATCTTCTATTGTGGTTGCAGTGCTAAAAATGAAATACTATTTAAGCTTAATTAACAGTAAGCCAACAGCCTTTTTTCAAGAATTTCATTAATTTAGATTAGGGATAATTACAAAAACACCCCTAAGGTTTGGGCTAATTACAAAAAAAAAAAAAAAACCAGAGTTCTCTGAAAATTACAAAAAACCCCTTGAGGTTTGATTCCATCTTACATTTTTCCCGGTGATTTTTGAAAACATTTCAAAAAATACCCTGACATTTACAAAAATATTACAGTTCCCCCCCTTAAATTTAAGACAAAACGAAACCTGAAGGATTTTTTTTTTGTAATTTTGAAACATGTCTGGGTTTTTTTGTAATTAACCCAAACCTCAGGGGTGTTTTTGTAATTATCCCTTTTGATTAATTAAACCCTTAAACATGTGCATGCCACGAATTTTGCTTCTTTGGTTAAATTTTATATCTGAACCAGAGTTACACCGGGTAAGTAGATGCTACCCACTTGGGTAGCTACCCAAGTGGGTTCTATATCGTTAGATCAACACATGCACACACATTCACATGGGTGTGTGTTAATCCAATGACATAGAACCCACTTGGGTAGCTACCCAAGTGGGTAGCAACGACTAACCCAGTTACACCAAGGGGCATCAAAGGTTTTAACCCTCTAACCCTCGATACCAGTTTTGACATTTTTATGCAGCATGTGTCTAAGTTGTGGGGTGCTCAATTCCCTGACAATCTAATGATGAGGCCATAAATCAACCACTATATATGTGCTTCAAAAAATTTGTTAAAGTGTTTGATCAATGAGACGGATATTAATAAAACCTGAGTTCCAAGTCGTTTGTTCAATGCTTCATTCCACATGTTACCAGCATATGCAGGCTGCATCTGAGTCCAAATAGTCATAACAGAAGCAACCTGCAAATAACCAACAAATTAAAATGGAAGAAAAGGAAGCAAAAAGATCACATGAATTCATTGGGTGTTGTATTAAAGGAAGAGTAACAAACACATTCCACACCCACAAACACACGGACAGAGAGAGAGTGGGGGGGGGGGCAAGAAACTTTTATTGTAAAAGATTTCGATAGACATCTTTTGCAATACAATGTCAGTTGCATAGTCAAGTATAGTGATGATCCTCACGATGTCGCTGCCTGTCAGCTTACAGCTATGGAAATTGTAGACATTTGGGTCACATATCGAACTCAGTCATAGATATAATCTATGACTCACCAACTTCAGAAAGTGAAGTCAAACTCACAACTTATATCTGCTTCATGCACTAGTTAGGTTTCTTCCGAGATATGAAAAAACAAAATATCATTGAGGCAATGGGGTCATGTGATGCATGTTTACAGCATGTTAGGAATAGTGATATGAACCCATCGCAGCAAAGAACATGGTGGAATAATAACAGAAGAGAACAGAAAATCTAAAGGGTTGCATTATTAGCTTGAAGAAAGACTCTTCAAAGACAAAAAGAAAAAAAGAAAAAAAAAAGTACCAGGTGAGCATCCAGAGGTGATGGATAATTTCCACTAATTGTATCGATCCAGCTAAATATCAAGTTATGATAACCATAAGGTTTCCCTGACATGCTTTTTGCATATTCCCAGGCAGCACTTTCATTGAACTTGGCCCGGAGTTCAGGATGCAAAGGAAGCAATGCTATATGCGGATTGGAGTCGTCTTTTGTGAGCTCAAATTCCCACCATTCTTCCCATGGTAAAATAGCAATAACATCTTCTCCCTGAAAAACAGTAAATTTTGAAAACCAAAAATAAGTTTTGATACATGCAAACGGCAAATAATATGTTTATCTCTCAGTTGATATTGTAAATCATACAGTCCAATTTTATGTATCCAGTTTGACTGGACATGGAGATGGAGTTTTAGATAAGCGATAAAAAAAAAAGTGAAAGTTTTGTCATTATGATTAAAATCGGAGAAATAAAATTTGGGAAACATCCTAGCCGTAGTAATCTTCCTTTAATACCAGCACTTCCTTCATTAGGGTTATCATATCAGATACTACCCCACTACCACAGGCTATGTTAGTCTCTTATAAGATATTTAATCTTACTGATATTGTAATTGATAAATATAGAGATTTCATGTACAGAAATTTAACGGAATATTTAAACAGCATGATTTGTTAAAATTATATCACAAGACTTTCTAAAAAGTTAAAAATTTATAAAGGATCATAGTTACAGCAAACATGCCTGACAATAAAAAAAGTGCAACTCAGAAGATCTAGGTAAACTGCAAATGTGCAAAATCAACAAAACAAAAAACTTACAAATACAATTAACAGAAGCCAATTTATAGGATGAGGTAAACCATCACCTGCTCATTTTCATGTCCTGATTCTGCAACCCATAGCTTTCCTTCAGAGTCCCTTAAGCAGACAGCGGAGTGACCAGCATAAGCTCCGGTCACCCACTTCTCTAGCGTCTCAAAACCACCCCACCGGCCTCGAATTTTCGATAATGCAAGAAAATCTCCAGAGTGGATATCCTCAGCAGTAATGTTGGTAACCCACGGTTGAGGGCGTACTTCGAAAGAAGCACCCATGTGTTTTTTAAGAAATGCAATATTAGAGTTCTCACCCCATCCAGTATTCGTGAATAAAGGGAAAACTTCCCACAGAGCCTGAAGAGTTCCTAGCATTCCTGCTTGCATGAGAAAAATCGAAATCCCCCTATTTTTGACCTATTTAAACGGGGTTTCAGTCATAATATGAAAAATCTTGCTCAAAATATGCAAGAATTACAAAATTCAACTCACGTATTCAAATTCAGCTTCTGATTCCCACTCCTTGAATTCAATGGTATGTTCTCGAGACAGAATGTAATAATCCCATGTTACACGAAATGGAGTTGCAAAGAGATAAAGATCCATACATGTCCAACTATGTGCATTGCTAACCTGGATACAGAAATAAATTTTAGTCGAGGGATATCAACATCACAAACTATAGATAGTGTTCCTTATGCAATTGCCACATCCCGTACGGTTTTGGTTCATATCTTTACCATGTACCAGAACACCAGCTGTAATAACTTGAAAGCAAACTAAAAGACTATCCCTAACATTATCCCACATTTCCAGATCCTAACCAAAAAAATCCAAACAAAATTAGTTGCTAAAGGCTTGATTTAGACAATTTATTCTCCCAACCCATAGAAACAACAAATTTGAACTAAACCAAAATCACCCAAGGAGAACTGAATAAATTTAGATCCTAAAATTAACAATCCCTAAAATGAACCCTATTCTACTTCACAAAAGCAGCAAAACTACAAAATTTTCCCATCTTTTTAGCAGTCAAATTTAAAACAATACTAGCAAGCAACCCAGAACAACTCAATTTAGGAAACAATCTCCAATGTTTTTCCCCCCCAAAAAAAAGGAAAACAATCTCCAAAAACCATAAATCCCAAATTCCTTAACCCCCCAAAAACACAAGTCAACTATCCCAAAATAAGGAAATCAATAACTAGAAAAAAATAGTAATAAGTACACATCAAATTACCTTAATATGAAGCGTACCACCCCCAAATTCACTTCCACTGTTATTATTAAACTCGAACCAAGCAGTATTGTTGTAGAAACAAGCTCCCTTCCAGTTTAAAGGGGAACTGTTAGTAGCAGTTGCGGCCCCAACGAAAGAGGGCATAAGGTCCGCGGCGTTGTTCAGGGCGTTCAAGATAGGCCACGAAACTTGCCTTGGAAGCAGCGGCAAGATGTCTCCGGGACGAAAGGGTGCTTTAAAGGCTTGTACCTTCGGTGTGTGGAGACCAGAAATGGCGAAAATTGCAAAGAAAAGCAATAATATACGATGGGCTTTGGTGATCCTGATGAGAAGCTCCATGGCTGAAGAAAAATCGAACGGAGATGGAGAAAAAGAAGGGTTTTATGAGTGTTTTGGGAGACTTGTTTAGAGGAAAGTCCTTTGCTTTTTTTGGGGGGGGATTTTGGGGATGATGAGATTTTTCATTTTATAGGCGTGGACAAAATCTAGGAGAGAGATATGCTGTAAATTTGTCTGGTTGGGGTTTCTTGATGGGCAGTGATTTTAACTTCTGGGGATTTTGGGATTTGGAAAAGGTTTATGATTTGGTTATAGATTTTTTTTTTCTTTTTTTGAGGAAATTTGGTTATCAGTTATCACTTGCTAAAAAGAAAGTTTCACACTATTGGCTATTGCAAGTTTTTAAATGTAAATCCTTTAGTTTTTTTTCCCTTTGAGGGGTACAATAATAGAGGGCACACACACTTATACGGATTAAACTCGAAACAATTGTCGCGAAAACACATGCTTCTACCAGTAAAGAGCAAGGTTATTCCCGAGATGATCCAATAGTTAAGAAGTTTTAATCTGGTTCAGTTTTAGTCTATAAAAAGGTCTTACGTTTTAGCCTTTGAAATATTAATGTATAATATAGGTGAATATAATGAATGATGTAATTTTACTTTGTTAAATTTTAACGAGACCGCATGACTTGCTAGTTGTTTGGCTAGTAAACAACATTTATATTTTTCTTATTTTATTTGGTATTCATCTAGAAAATAACGAGTCTTGTAATTTATTATAATTAACAAGTTTATAATTTAAATATTAATGATTAATCTCCGTACATATGAGTTTATGCAATGTTACACTTGGAGGAGTACTCTAGGTGTATAATAACTGTAGATTTATTATAAATGTGTAAAAATTATCACACAATCACATAGTTCAACTTGTATTATATGCAAATTTATGGTAAATACTACACCAAATGTATTTTTGCAGGAGTATTATCTACAATACAATATATATGTCTAAATGAGTAGCATTTATTGCCATGATAAAAGGACACCGTAAATTGAAGTTTAGCATTAGATTTGATGTTTTCATTTTTGACGTGATTGATTTTGAAGCCCATTATGTTAAATTTTACACCAAATTAGAATGTTATTTTATTTTCCTGTTTTTCAATTATCACTAATTTAAATATTTTAAGTTATATAATATTACATTTTTATTACTATTAAAACTACTGAATAAAATTATATATAAATAATTTTAATTAATTAAATTACAAAAACAAAAATTATAATTAATATTACAATTAAGAAAAATAATAAATTGCACATCAACGTATGACACAAAGATTTCCACAAAACAAACTTAAAGTCCAATAGCATTAATTGAAGTCAAATTTTGAAATGAATTGCAAGTTTGATACGGTGATTAGGCATTCGAATTCTTATGTTAGGTTGGGCTAATCCAACGATTTTAGTTGGCCAAACTTCTATTTGGATCTTAGTTGGGCTAGAAGCCTAAAACATTTAAATCGGACTACTCCATACATTCCCGACAGTAATTAATTAATTCAAGACAGATTATTGGACACTGGCAATATTAGCTTGTAAATAAATTGAATTGGGTCTGGGCCCATAAAGATCGCCTAAACAAATTGGAGAGTGTGAAAAGAAGTGTTCACACTTCCATTAACCCATCAAAACGAACTAATATCGAAAATTTTATCACTGAAATCAAACAAAAAGTTTTGATTCATTATTATTCTGTTTTAGTTTTCATGAAGATCCAATGTTTGATCAGGTTTTCATATTTTTATATCAATTATATTATTTCTATACTATTTTTTATTTTCTCACTTATCGAAATAAAAAAGGAAACAATTATGAATTTAAAATTTAAGTTTTTAATTATTTTTTATTTTGTAAAAAACTAATTGATCAAAATACTGAATCAAAATATCGAAAAAATTTCGACAACGGAACTGAATATCTTATTTTAGGTTCAAATATATTGTAGAACATTTGTGACGTTGCTAAAATCGGCAGATCACTCATACTCAAAGTTTCTGATAAAAAGTCCAACTTCTTTTTGGAGCTGGTAGTTCTTAAGATGAGAACTTGCCTGCGATAATTCAACAAATGTTAGATGGACCATGAGATTGTCTCAGAGAGGCTCCTCTAACGCTTAAGTCAGTACCCGGTAGGAGGGAGAATTCAGAGCAAAGGAAACATCAATTGAGAGAAATTAATCGAGAATACTTACAACTGGGACATATGAACTTTTTTATACTTGGGTTGATGGGTCGCATGGATCTTGTAGGATAAAGTGGGTCGCGTGGGCCGGATATAACGAACAGAGCCTCACAGACTACTCAATAATGGTTTGGGCCTTATGGGCCAAATATTCAAAACCAATGATGAATATTTTGTGGGTGAATAATTAAAAAATAATATAATTAAATAAAAGGAAATATAATTACAGTTTTACCCCAACATATTGGTATATTGAATCAAAATCTTTAAAATTACTCAAGAAAGTAAACCACAAAATACAAATGCTCAAAATACAAGTGGTTAATTTGAGCACACCAAATATTGAACTTTGCGGCGGCATTGCAAGTTTGCAACCAAATAACCGTATAACATGTTGCATTTTCGTCATCCCCCAAACAAAGCATTGCAATTTGCAACAGAAATAACTGAAAATACACGAGGAAACAATAAAGACAACCAAAAAGTCCTTTTTTTTTTTTTTTTGAAAAAACAACCAAAAAGTTTAGATTGAGGAATAGAGAAAAGATTTTTTGTTTTCTTTTTAATTGGGTTGATGGGACGAACTTTTATTTATTACAACTTACACGAATACCTTATCATTCATGTAATTTTTTTGCACTTTTTATGGTTGGAGTTTTGTTTTTCTTAGAAAATAGAAATAGTACATTACAACTATATCAGACTCATCATGCTTACGTATGAAAATTAACAATTCCTTAAATTCATTAATTTCATTAATGAACCTAGGTTCTGGTATCACTTTCTAAGACCGCAAAACAAAATAATCAAAGGATACCCAAAGGGATAAATTGGAAATTATAGGTTAAGTGTAACAATTCACAGAGTTTAGGGAATTAACTAGAACAATTGAAAGTTAAGTGAACAAATTAAAAGAAACAAAAACTCCAAGCATTCGATGTATCTTCCACCAACTATAACATTTCAATGACTTTAAAATACTCCTCAAATATCAAAGGATAATTTATCGACCTACACAATCTGAAATGAAATACTTTTCAAAAGCCACATATTCGATATACTGTCCACCAAATATAGCAGCAGGATTTTAAATACTCCTCAAGTATAAAATATAATCAATCGTTTATATGGTGAATGAATCCCACTTATACAATATATAATTAAATTATTCAAGAAGCTCCTGGAACCTTTAATAGTTATTATATATTTGTCAACTGTAGGGAATTTTATTTTCTTATAGAATGAATTAGAATCCAATAATTTGGTATGCTTCAAATCATTGCCACTCACAAGTTCAAACATTCTGACGATGGAAGGAATTGATTTCTGCAACCCACTAGCAACGTCACTTTAACCAAATTGTTTGCCTTAATGATCAATTTTCATGGTTCCTCAATTCTCATAAATAGGGATCTATATTGAATGTTTGCCACCTGACATAGCTCAACTGGTGCAAAAGACCTGAGTTCGTTGACATATACAACATGGATGATTGAATAATTTGAATTCGCCTGGTAATATATTGAAAGAGGATTTCTTTTGCGGTGACTCAGTCTAAAGCAACTCAGGATCCTGGCTCGTTGAAGCATATTCCGCGGTTTATCCCTCCACGAAGCTTTAGGCGCGGGACAGTAGAGCCCTCGGGCATAGAAGAAGCCATGTAGGGGTCAAGGGGGGCACTGGGCCCCCCTCAAATTTTGAAAAAAAAAAAACAGAAGTATTTTGGTCATTTCACATTTTAATCTTAAAATAAATAAAAAATAGAAAAATGGGAAAAAAAGTCTTCAATCATATTGCATTCCTCTTTTCTATTTTGATTTGTGAATCTTGGTCATTTTTGCCTTTTTCTTAAAATTTTGTACATTTTTTAAGCTTGTCATAAACTTTAACTTCAATTTTTGCATTATTCTCTTATGTCTATAGTTGTCCTTTTTGGTATATTAGTGTAATTGTATTGTATTATTTATTGTTTAATATTAAGATGTGGTTGAACTAATACAATGACTTAATCAAAATTTCTACTTATTTTAAATTTGATGTATTGTTTTTCATTTTATATGTGGTAATGGACAAATTGTCCAATTATGTTTTGTAAAAATGAAAAATAGTCATAATTTTCGAAAACATGTCTTTTAGCCATTTTTACACAGTCATACCCTTCTTATGCTCTCTGATGAGGTACTTGATTATATCTCAAAATATTGAAGCGGTACATTTTTGGGTACCGAATCATGGACCGGTCCATAGAAATTTAAAAAAAAAACACAGTGAAAATTTGAACTAAAAAAATATGGTTAAAACTATATTTATAGTGAAAAAGTGGTCCAAAATTCGACGGACTCTTTTTATATTAATATTAGTTGGGCCCTATTCGAAATTTATAGCTTTGTTACTGCCCTCGAGAATGGGGTTCATCCTTTTTTAATATTGAATTGAATGTTTGCCCAATGTGATTTGTGACAATGAAATAATATTTGGATTAAAATATTCTTATGATTTTGAAGAAAGAAGCTCTCGCGGGTTTTTAAAATAATTGCGTAGACGTTTATCTAATTTAATATAATTATTTATTTTAATTATTAAAATGACTTATTCTTATCATATATATTTTTTTTTTGGAAAATTCTTATCACAAGTTAAAAATTAAAAAAGGGCAAAAAGAAAGGGAAAAAAAGAAGAAGAAGAAGAACACAAAAAAAACCACCAGTCCCCAAGCGGGCCATCTACAAAATGAGCCCAAAATGGGCTGTGCAATAAATTGGACCTGCAAAGCAAATTTGTAAGTGGGCTCCACATTCATGTCCATGTGCGTGTTAATTACTTAATTAATCATCCAAAAATTAATGAATTTGATCACAAATGGAAATTGCGTTAGCCCCCCAAGTTATTGCCTTAACTAAATTAGGACCCACTTAATTTTCTCGATTACAATACTGCCAGCAAAATCTTATCTGGTCTTCTTATTGCGTACATAAGTTATAATCAGACAAAAACACATTTGGTTGTTTTAATAGAAAAAATCTCTGCATTTAGGTAATTTTAAAACCATATTAATAAAGTTGCTGTTTTTAGTCAAGACTAAATTTCAGTGCCTTCCCATATTATTTGTTCCAAGTTTCAAAACCAAATTAATACAACTACCTCCGTAAATGTCACCAACGAGCAACTAAATTAAATGACATTTTTTTTCAAACAGACAGACAGTTCCAATTCGGACCATTTATTCTGATTGATATTTGATGCTGCAAAAATACTCGTAGCTCACTCCGAATTAAGATATTCTGGTTTGAGGGATTCGACTCTGATAGCTAAATACTCCAAGGGGAAAACTGGCCTGCAACACGCAAACAGGGTTAGAAGAGCCCCCGGATTGTCCCGGAGAAGCTCATTCGATGATTAAGTCTGCAAAGTATAAGAAATAATCCAGAGCACAAGAACTAATTAGCAGCAGATTGTACTTAATGAAAAATGGATTAAAGAGATGGTTATTTATACCTGAGATATTGGGTTTTATGAGTCTGTTAAGGCTATGTGGGCATCATGAGCTCTTTTTATGGGTCAACTTGAATATTAATTCTTGTAAACCCAATAACAATAAAAATAATGAATTTAAATATAAAAAGGGAAATTTTATTTTTACCCCACAACAATATTTGATTCCATCTTATATTTCCCCCTTCATAAGCAAAAAATATATAAAAAATCCCCTGATATTTATAAAAATACAACAGTTACCCCCTTAAATTTAACATATAACCAAACCTGATGGATTTTTTGTAATTTTAAAACATCTCTGAGTTTTTTTGTAATTAGCAACCTCAGGGGTGTTTTTGTAATTAGCCATATAAGTTTTAATTTCGTCATGCGCACTGTTGTTTTAAAAGATTCGAAGAATTTTGTTCGTATAACTTCTTAATTACTGTCTAATAACGCTACTCCCTCCTATTCACAATAAGTATCTTTTTGACACTTGAATTTTTTTCCAAAAAGAATGTCCTTCTCACATTTCAAAGTTGGTGAGAGAAAGATTTCCCAAATTACCCTTAAATATATTATTTTCCAACTAACACTAATACTTAAATTTGTTTGTTTCAAAGTAGCATTTATTATTAATTAAGGGTATATTTGGTATTTTAACACAATTCTTAATATGTGTGTTTTTTCCTAAAAAGACACTTATTTTGAATAGGAGGGAGTATATTATTAAATTAACTTACGTGTTGAGATTAATTTTTTTTAGTAAAACTCAAAACTTTTAAAGAAGTGAAGCAAATACATATTGTGCTGGACTAAAAGTTTTGATAGAAGTGAAGCAAACATATATGATAGCTGAAAAAGATATAAAAGTGTTTATTAACTGATTTGTATTAATTTACAGCTCATTTTTAATTAATAAATTTAATACCCTTTCAATTGTAGTGTTGGAATATGGCCCAATTCAATTGGTAGCCCATATTACATTTGTCCTGGCCCATTGAGAAGAAGAAGCCCAAAGCAACCTGCCCCTTATTTTTACCCGGACGGTTTGACCCGGCTGAGACCCGCGGACCCTTAATTTCGAAACTGACCGTTGGATTTAGGGTCTTGATCTCAGACGTCCATTTATCTCTTATATCCCTCAACCCATTTGGAACCCTAATGAAGAGCAACAGTCGGATACTATTTCCCCCTTTTGGTTTTGCGCCGCTGAACTCCCATCTCTATCTGCGTTCTTCACTTTCTTTCTCTCTTTGATTCTTTGTGAATCATAGTGAGTGTTAAGTGAGATTTTCGATTGGGTGCTCCGATTATCTTGTTCGGTACTTGGTTGGGGTTCTTTCAGTGGGTTTCCAAAAGGGCTTAGGGTATTTGAGGTTCGACCTTCGTGGTTTTCCTCCGGTGGCTGTCCGCTTGTGTTTCTCTTCCGGTGGTCGTCTCCTTCGTGGTTTCTCCGGGAAAAACTTGGGGTTTGGACGGCGTTGGGCTTTGGGTCTCTTTGTGGCCGATCCTTTGGTGCGTCCGGTTCGTAGTCGACGGTGAAGGGGGCCTCTACACACAACCCGAGCCTTCCTTTGAGGCATCCTTCTCATTGTCACGGTCTCTAGGAGCTTTAAGCTCGGCTCTAATCTCAGGTGATATCTTTCCTATTATTACTCTCAGGTTTTTTGTTCTATTTTCAGTGCTTCTACTAATTTCCTTTTTGCCCTTTTGTGTGGCAGTGGTTCGTGTTCTTCAAGCTTTTTCATTTTTCAGTCCGCTCGGTCTGATGAGGGTTTTAGTATAATCTGTCTTTTTTTCCCGTTTTTTCTTTTCTTTGGCTTGAATGGGAAAGTGCCTTCCCTTGTGCGTGTGCATCGCACGGCTTTATTTTCTGGTTTATTGCAATATTAGAAAAAGACTTGTAATCCCTAATCCCTATCCCGTAGGCTGAATACATTGTAATAATTTATTAGTTAAATTATTGGAATCATTATTCGGCTATGGCGTTTGTCAACGACAGCGGGGTCGATACCTAACAGTGGTATCAGAGCATCCCCCGCTGTGGTGGTACGAAACCCTTACCCTAGGGTTTCGCTCTAGTAAAGAGGCTTTAACTCCCCTTTTATCGCTTTCGTAGGAAATACCGCTTGCCGCGGTTTATTTGCTGAGTCTTTATTTGCTGGGATTCTGTGTGATCCCTTATTTGCTCTTACGTGGTTGATCGTCATTACGTGGTTGATCGTCTTTTCGTTTTTTTTTTGTATTAAAGGAACTCCGAGCATAAAAGCCGCTTGACCCTACACCACGAGTGTAGTGGAATCATGTGGTGCGAGGGGTTTCCTATCTGTGGCCCTAATTTGTGCTTCTGCTGTATTCTGATTTTTCTGTGTATTTGTTGTTTGTTCTGTGATTATAACTTGCTTTGTGTGCCTTGTGTTTTCTGAAAAACTGTTGTGTTTTTTGTGAAAATGGTCTGTGCTAGTTATAATCTTGAACCGTTAATGGAAAAACTGATTTTTCGATTTGGCAAAGAAAATGAAAGGAATTTTAATTCAAAAAAAAGTTTATAAGGCTATTAGTGGTGTTTATGGTGAAAAGATCTTTGAAAGAAAGGTTTGAGATTGATGAGTATGCATATTCTTCTATCATTTTGAATCTTTCGACTTTGTGCTTAGGAAGGTTGGTAAACTTGATTCTCGCAAAAGCTTTGTGGGAAAAATTGCAAGAATTGTATATCTTTGAAACTTCTTTGCCTAGTAAGTCGCTTTTTGCTTGAAAAATTCTTGATTTAAACTTGATTTGAACAAAGAGATTGATGAAAATTTGGATGTGTTTACCAAATTAATTCAAGATATTAAGTTAATCGTGATAAGAATATTGATGATTATACTCCTATTGTGCTTTTAAATGCAATTCCTGAATCTTACAAAGATGTTAAATCTGCTTATTAAGTATGGTAGAGATTCTATTACTCTTGACATCAGAATGGCTTAAAAGCAAGGAACTTGATTTAAAAGTCAATAAGGGGGTAGGCGGGAACTCGGGAGGTTATGCATGTTCGGGGTAGGTCCCAACATAGGTTTGGTAACCACCAAAAATCGATAATCATCAAAATCGGAATTTCCACAAGAAAAAGGGTAAAAGCAAGTCTAGATCCAAGTCTAGGCCTAAAGGAAGAAAAAATGCTATAAATGTGGTGGGGTAGAGTCATTACATTGGGAGTGCCCTAATAAGAAAAGAAAAATATTAAAAATGATCAAGCAAATATGGCTTCTAGTAGTGAAAATGTTGGTGAAATTTTTATGGTGTCTGATTTATGTGAAAAGCATCTTTATTACTGCTGTGAAATCAAACTCGTGATTGATAATGAATGGCTTATTGATTCTGCTTTGCACTTTTCACATGTCACCATTTAAAAATCTTTTTAGCTACGAGTGAAGTGAAAAACTCTCATGTTTCTATGGCCAATGAGAAAAATGTGAAGTTCTTGGAATTGGTGATATTTGCTTGAAATTTGAATCAAGTTATGCTTACACTTTGAAAAATGTTAGACATGTGCCTGATCTGTGCAATAATTTGATATCATGTGCTGCGTTAGAAAATGATGGATTAGAAGGAAGATTTGGAAATGGTGTGATGAAAATTTTGAAAGGTTCTTTAGTGATTTTCAAAGCTATCAAAAGAAATAACTTGTATGTTTGTTTTGCTGAATCTATGCATGTTGCTGTGAATGTTGTGAATGATGTCAATGTTGATAAAACTGATTTATGGCATAAAAGGCTAGGTCACATGAGTGGTAAAGGTCTTGAAATTCTGCGTATAAGGTTGTTGTTTTGGTAGTGATGTTCTATCATGTTTGCCCTTTTGTGATTCATGTGTGTTAGGAAAACAACATAAAGTTAAATTTCATGTTTCTCCTTTTCCTAATCAATCTGTTTGCACTGATATACTTGAGTATTTGCATGCTGATGTTTGGGGTCCGTCTAATGAACCCACTCAAGGTGGAAATAGGTATTTTCTGTCTATAATTGATGATTTTTCAAGAAAAGTCTGGGTTTTCTTAATGAAAAATAAATCTGATGTGTTTGAAAAATTCAAGAATTGGAAAACATTGATTGAGAATCAAACCAGTAAAAGGATTAAAACCCTTAGGACAAATAATGGTCTTGAATTCTCGCAATAACTTGTTTGACAACTTATGTGCTTTGAATATGGTATTAAAAGGCATAAATCGCGTACTTTATACGCCGCAAAGAAAATGGTGTTGCCGAAGCGTATGAATAGAACCTTACTTGAAAGGGTCGAGAGCATGCTTGCTTCCTGGTCTTTCAAAAGGTTCTGGGGTGAAAAAGAAGTTCATACGGCTGCGTATTTGATTAATAGATCTCCTTCTCGTGCCTTTGAAAGGAAAATGTCCTTGAATTTGTGTTTTTCGGTAAACAAATTGATTTTTCAAACTTGAAAGTATTTGGTTGTCTTTGCTTTGTTCATCAAAAAGGTGATAAACTTGAACCAAGATCTAAAAAATGTGTTTTTTTAGGATATCCTGAAGGTGTGAAAGGCTATAGGTTGTGGCTTAGGGGTGAACCTGGTTTTAAAATTTTACTTAGTAGAGATGTCATTTTTAATGAATCTGAATTTCCATGTTTGACTCCCCCTTTGCCTTTGTGTGAATCTGAGCCTGCTCCAAATAAGGTGGAGCAAATACCTGTTTCAAGTAATTTTGATGATTCTGAAAATGTACATGCTGAAATTGAAAATGTGCTGAACATATTCCCGAAAATGAGTCTCGATTTTGTGCATATGCCTGAAAATGTTGATGTTCTTTGATTTGCATGATGAATTGGCTGATTTGGATGATAATGAACATCATGAACTTGGTAACTATCAACTTGCTAGGGATAGAACTCAAAGGAATATTAGGCAGCCTTCTCGTTTTGATGATTTTCACTTGACTTCGTACGTGTTTTTTGTTGTTGAGTCAATTGATAATTGTGAACCTAAAACTTACCAAGAAGCTTTAAAATCTGAACATTCTCAAGAGTGGTTAAATGTTATGCATGAAGAAATGAACTCTTTACATGTTAACAACACTTGGGTACTTGTACCTAAACCTGAAAATTGTTCTGTGGTTGATTGTAAGTGGTTGTTTAAAGTAAAGAATGAGAATGATTCTGTACGTTTTAAAGCTAGACTTGTGGCTAAAGGTTTTACTCAAAAGGAAGGTGTTGATTATACTGAAATATTTGCTCCTGTTGTGAAATTTACACTGTGCGAATTATGCTTGCCTTGACTGCTCAGTTTAATTGGGAATTAAAGCAGTTAGATGTGAAAACTGCCTTTTTGCATGGTGATTTAACTGAAAAAATCTATATGCAACAGCCTGAAGGTTTTGTGGATAATAAGAAATCTGATTTTATTTGTTTGTTGAAAAAAAATCCTTATATGGCTTGAAACAATCTCCTAGATGTTGGAACAAGAAATTTGACGAATGCATGTTGTCTTTGAATTTTAAAAGAAGTAATTACGATCACTGTCTTTATTTCAAAGAAAATGCAAAAGTGCCTGTTTTCTTGTTGATTTATGTTGATGATATGCTGCTGATTAGTCCATGTGTTAAAACTATTGAGCATGTTAAAAACTGTCTAAGTGCTAAGTTTGACATGAAATATTTAGGAGATGCTAAAAGGATTTTAGGAATGAACATCTTTAGAGATAGGAAAAATTCTGTGATTTTTCTGAATCAAATTTCTTATGTGCAGAAAATTTTGTCTAAATTTTCTATGAGTGATTCAAAACCTGTTAATGTTCCTTTGGCTGCCCATTTCTTGTTAAGTAAAGAACAGTGCCCTAAAACTGAGCATGATATTAATTCTATGAAGAATGTGCCATATTCCAATGCTATAGGTTCTGTTATGTATCTTATGGTTAGCACTAGACCGGATATTGCCTATTCTGTGAGTTGCTTGAGTAGATACATGTCTAATCCTGGAATTATACATTGGAATCTTTGTTAAATGGCTTTTGCGTTATTTGAAACATTCTTTGAATTATGGTCCAAAAATTTGCTAAGTGCAAAGATGGGGTTAAATTGAATGGTTACGTGGATTCTAACTATGCAAATGATAAGGATAATGAAAAATCAACAACATCTTATGTGTTCACTTTGTGTGGTTCATGTGTTAGTTGGAAATCACAGATTCAAAGACACATTGTTGCATTGTCTACAACTCAATCTGAGTATATAGTCAGAATCGAAGCATTTAAAGAAGCAATTTGGCTTAAGGGCTTAATTTACGAACTTGGTTTTCTTGATGGTAATGTTGTTGTATTTTCCGAAATGATCAATCGGTATTCAATTGTGTAAGAATCCTCATTTTTTCATGATAGAACTAAGCATATTGATGTTCGGTTTCATTACATTCGTGACATTGTTGCTAAAGGCTTAGTTAATCTTGAAAAAATACCTTCTGAATTTAATCCTGCTGATATGGGAACTAAATGCTTGGCTATGAGTAAATTTTTGACGTGTCTAAAAATTTTGAATTTTGATACAGGTGATTAAGCTGGAACTGTACTTGTTGGTTTTCTGTTTATAACATGCTATGTGCTTGTTATAAACTGTTTTGTGGCATTGTGTGTGCAATAAATGGAAAAAAAAAGGCGATGATGATTATGTGTGTATGTCCCGAGTCGTAGGAACCGGAATTGTGCCAAGGTGGAGAATGTTGGAATATGGCCCAATTCAATTGGTAGCCCATATTACATTTGTCCTGGCCCATTGAGAAGAAGAAGCCCAAAGCAACCTGCCCCTTATTTTTACCCTGGACGGTTTGACCTTACCGAGACCCGCGATACTTAATTTTAAACCGACCGTTGGATTTAGGGTCTTGATCTCGACGTCCATTTATCTCTTATATCTCTCAACCCATTTGGAACCCTAATGAAGAGCAACAGTCTGATACTATTTCCCCCTTTTGGTTTTGCGCCGCTGAACTCCCATCTCTATCTGCGTTCTTCACTTTCTTTCTCTCTTTGATTCTTTGTGAATCCTAGTGAGTGTTAAGTGAGATTTTCGATTGGGTGCTCCGATTATCTTGTTCGGTACTTGGTTGGGGTTCTTTCAAATGGGTTTCAAAAGGGCTTAGGGTATTTGAGGTTCGACCTTCGTGGTTTTCCTCCTGGTCATGTCCGCTCGTGTTTCTTTTCCGGTGGTCGTCTCCTTCGTGATTTCTCCGGGAAAAACTTGGGGTTTGGACGGCGTTGGGCTTCGGGTCTCTTTGTGGCCGATCCTTTGGTGCGTCCGGTTCGTAGTCGACGGTGAAGGGGGCCTCTACACACAACCTGAGCCTTCCCTTTGAGGTTGTCCTTCTCATTGTCACGGTGCCGGAGCTTTAAGCTCGGCTCTAATCTCAGGTGATATCTTTCCTATTATTACTCTCAGGTTTTTTGTTCTATTTTCAGTGCTTCTACTAATTTCCTTTTTGCCCTTTTGTGTGGCAGTGGTTCGTGTTCTTCAAGCCTGTTTTCAGTCCGGCTCCGACGGTCTAGAGGGTTTTAGTATAATCTGTCTTTTTCCCGTTTTTTCTTTTCTTTGGCTTGAATGGGAAAGTGCCTTCCCTTGTGCGTGTGCATCGCACGGATTTATTTTCTGGTTTATTGCAATATTAGAAAAAGACTTGTAATCCCTAATCCATATCCCGTAGGCTGAATACATTGTAATAGTTTATTAGTTAAATTATTGGAATCATTATTCGGCTATGGCGTTCGTCAACGACAGCGGGGTCGATAGCTAACATGTAGTTTATTACACATCAAGTTTCACATTGTACATGTTTTCTTACAGCAGAAATGCACAATACCAATATACACCCATTTTTCATTGGCAATTTTTCTTTTATAAAGCCATTAGTACTACATGAGAACCGACCGGTTAAGAAAATACAATAACCATATCCGCCCCCCTCATATAGTAATATTAGACCCATATCTGCACCGACTCATACCCGTGTCTTGTGGATAAGACCCGTTAGACTCATTACACCCATCAACTTCATATATTTGGCCAAATTTATATGATTTTTACTCAAAATAGTGCACTAAAAACTAATATTATTTATATAATTTTGAATATATTATATGAATTATGAAATAAACACCAATATAAATAAATCAAGAGTTCTTGAACAACAATAATACAATATATTCATTCAATATAAAAAATAGAAAAATAAAAAATAAAATAAAAATTATATGGGTCGGGTCCTGCCATACCAGTTACCCAATCCATACTCGTCGGGGCTAAAAATTAATACACGTTACCGCCCATACCCATTTTTTGGACTCATACCCGCCCCAAATGAGGCAGGTCTGGTTCGGGTCTAGGTCTTACCCGGACTCATATAATTTTTTTTTTTTTTAGTTTATATATAGTGTATATATTGTTGTTCAAGAACTCTTGATTTATATATGTTTTTGGTGTTTATTTCATAATTTATATAATATCTACAAAGTTATATAAGTATTATATTTGACATAAGTTATGAGTGCACTATTTTGAGCAAAATTCATATAAATTTGGCCAAATATATGAAGTTAGCAGGTCTAATGGGTCTTACCCGCTAGACATGGATATGGGTCTAAGATGAGACAATTGAGGCGGATATATGTATTATGTTTTCATAAGGATCGAGTCTCGGGTTCAAGCGGACCGGACCCATTGACATCCCTGTCTGAAGCCCATGATATTGTGAATAGAATTCTAGAGAATGAATCTACAAAGAATGATTAGAGTAGTTTCAAATAGTGGATATGTATACCTAATATTAGGGGGTATAATCGAGTGCATAGACCACTTATGCTCCGAGCCTCTAGGCTTGAGCCAACTACGCTTTATGGACTTAGATTAAGCAAGTTCATTATTTTTGTTGACTCGTAGACTCATACACTTAGCCTATTGGCCTATTCAATGTTAGGAACCATGACATATTAATTTATTTTCTAAAAATAAATTTATAATAATACAATTATATGGTACAGAATAAAAAATGGTATAATATAACAATTATTAGACGAAATATAAGATACAATATAAACTTCAAAATTATGAATAATTACAAAAATGACTCGAGGTTTGGGGTATTACAAAAAAAATAAAAAAGTTTCAAAATTACAGAAACTCCATTGTAGTTTGACTTCGTATTACATTTTACCTCAATCGTAGTTGACTTGACGAAATTTATTGACGTCATCAAATACTTTACAATCGCATTCCTCAATGTTTCGAAATATTATAAATACCCTCAACTTTTCATATGACTATTTATGATAATTAAAAATATTGAGAGATATAACTATAAAATACACTCGATAATGTCAGTAAATTCTGTCAGATTCAAAACGGTTGGGGTAAAAATATTACACAAAATCCAACTTCAAAAGAATTTATGTAATTTTAAAAAAAAATTGTTTTTTTTTGTAATTACTCCCAACCTAGTTTTTTTATAGTTTACTCCTTAAAACACATGGATAATTACAAACCCCCCCTAAGGTTTGGACTAATTACAAAAAACCAAGAGATTTTTAAAAATTACAAAAAGGCTCCTGAGGTTTAATTTGTCTCAAACTAATGAGGTAATTGTAATATTCTGATAAACGTAAGGGAACTTTTGAAATATTTTTTTACATATAAAGGGGGAAAATGTAAGACATATCAATCTTAACGGTTTATTGTAATTTCCAGAAATTTCTGGGTTTAGTTTTATAATTAGTCCGAACCTCAGGGGTGTTTTTGTAATTTTCCCTAAAATATATCACTACATCATTGCAACATGAACTCCTATATAAAAGCTTCACGTCGTAGCTCCTATCCATGCACAGACCTTCTTCAATGGCTAACCAGCAAAACAACATTTCCACCATCATCACTTCCACAAAACCCATCAACGACGAAAACTATTACAAGGCCACGTGGGCCCACCGCGCGTGGTTCGCAACCGGTTGCACCGCGGTCCTTATTTCTTTAGCCAAATCCATCCTAATAATCTCCAAAATGCCACCCGCGCCAAAAACGTGTCTCCACCTCACCCTCGCCGCCGCCCTCGGCTACCTCCTGGCGGACCTCGTCTCCGGCATCTACCACTGGGCCGTCGACAACTACGGCAGCGCCGCCACCCCCATCTTCGGGTCCCAGATCGAGTCCTTCCGGGCCCACCACCAGCACCCGTCGGAGATCACCAAGTGCGAGACCGCCGGAATCCTCTACACCCTGGCGGCGGTCACCGCCGCCGCCGTCACACCCGTCAACGTATTCTCCGGCGACCCGGTTCTGCTGGCGTTCGTCGGCGTGTTCGCCGGCTGCAGTATGTTTAGCATTAAATTTCACGCGTGGGCGCACGTGCCGAGGAAGAGGCTTCCGGCGGTGGTGGCGGCGCTGCAGGACGCCGGGATACTTATGAGGCTGTCGCAGCACGCGCCCCACCACCGGCCGCCGTACAACAGCAATTACTGCACGGTGAGTGGGATTTGGAACAGGGTTTTGGATGAGACGAAGGTTCTGGCGGCCGTGGAGGCGGCGCTGTATCGGGTGACCGGAGTGCGGCCGCGGTCGTGGTCGGAGCCCATATCGGAGTGGACTCCGAGGACTCAGATGTTGGATGAAATGAAACCGGCCAGTTTTTGAATAATTCAAAAACGAAATGAAACCAGTGTTAATTGAATAATTGAACTCTGTTTTATTTTCTATGGATGGAATTTTATGTATACCGAGTTATAATGCAATAAGAAATAAAATAAAGTTTGTAATAAAAATAAATATCCATTTGGAATCAATTATTGTGTGAGAGATGTATTTACGAAATTATAAAATTTGAATTAGCATACTTTGATTATATTTTCTAAGTGTCTAATGCAATTTAAATAAACATATAATTATACCATATAGTTAAATAATTAACAGTGCCCGGGTTTTTTCATCATTTGTCCAAAGTCAAAACGATTTTTAGTCATTTTATACAAACAATTGTTTTATAGCTAGGGATTGCAATGAGTTGGGCTGGATCGGGTATCTAAATACCCATATTCGACCTGTCTCACACGGGTCGCAGGGCAGTCGACACGTGCACAAAAGTGTCAATATCAATTTTGCTAGGCGGGGCGAAACCGTTACCTAGACCCGCCCCCCGCCCCGTCCAACCACATGTCATGGGACGGGTCGACCAAAATGGGTTGGGCCAGGAAGGGTCGGCACAGATCGGGCCAAAATTGTTATCCTTATTTAGAGTGACGTGAGTGGTTGAATAGTCCATTTTGCCATTTTGAAAAAAATCAGCCTCGTCGTTTATTGGTACCATGAAGAAAGCATTTCTTGATCGTTACCAAGAAACCATTTCTGTATACCTAGAAATCGTCTTCTAGTATTCATTTCCCAATCAACATTCATGTCCGCAGTGAATTTATGATGGTTTTCAGCTGAAAAAATAACATCATCTATATGCGTTTATCATTCACCTCCCCAAGATTGTTCGCATGCCGAAAATCTCATGGGGAGACTTCAACAGAATTCAGATAGAGAGAGAAAGGAGAGAGATGGAGAGGGATAGAGAGAGAGAGTCACCAAGTAACTCAGAAAAATACTAGGAATGTATTATTGTCATTTGCAAATAGGGGTGTCAATTTCGAACCCGATACGAACCTAACACGAAATCATTGAGTATGGGTTCAGGTCAAAATTGGGTCGAACCCGAATAACCCGCTAATTAAACATGTCGTGTTTGGGTCAACCTTCTAGGACCCGTTTAACCATTTTAACCCGTTTGTGAATTTTAAAAAATAAATAAAAAATCAATTGAAGAAAAAAAAAAAAAAGACATTTCCTTAAAACCAAAATCCTCTTTAATTATTCACATTATTATTATTTTGCATGCCTTTATATTTGTTGTTCTCAAAATATGATTAGTATATATTATGTTATTTATGTAATTATGTTAATGTTTTTTATATGTTGTGCATTGTGATATTTTTATCGATTGAATAGTGTGTCATAGTGATTGGTTTAAAAAAATAAATTTATTTATTTGAAATTATTAAATTTACATAAAAATAATTTTATTAAACGTGTTAAACATGTCGAGTCTGGGTTACCTGCGAAATAAATAGGTTGAGTCCGGATCCAAGATTCTGACACAAATAATTAAACATGTCGGGTTCAGGTTGGCTAATTCTGTTACAAACCCGGATTCTCGAACTCAGACCCAACCCAAATTGACACCCCTATTTGCAAGGTCCAATTTGGCCTATTTCCACGTTAATAAATACCGCATTCAAAAATTTAAAGTACTTATCACAAAGTGCATGTTTGGTATTTGTTGTCTGGATCTAATACAAACTATTATCCTATGAAATTGTCTGACGGTTCCGGATAATATAATAATCAAGCTAATTGTAGGATATAAATTATATTGATGTAAGTCGGAATTCATCTACACATATTAGTTAGGCAATTTTCTTTGGACCATTTGCTAGCTACAAATATACTTAGAATTGGTGCAATTGCCATAGAGTTGTAGGATGTAATGTTGTAAATTCATAATGCCACATAACTAAACTAATTTCGTTTACAATTATACCAAAAAGGATCTTTCATTATCTATGGTATTTTAATTCAGCAGATCAACCCTAAATGTATGGATCGTCCAAATTTTATTTTGGAACGTGCAAACAACTACTCATCCAACCAATAACCATAGTTCACTAAACTTGATCTGAAGTTTAATGATCGATCTTTTAATTTATTTTAGTTTAGATTTTGTTTGATTCTCTCATTTCTCTTGTTTGAAAAGTGAAAGTTTTTTTTTTTTATTTTATAATGTCTTGGAGCTTTTGCTAAGCTAGGGAAGCATTGTGGCATAGTCTATCAGTGGCGGAGCCACTTGGTACAATT
Source organism: Rehmannia glutinosa (assembly GCA_016081115.2). Classification (NCBI taxonomy): domain Eukaryota; kingdom Viridiplantae; phylum Streptophyta; class Magnoliopsida; order Lamiales; family Orobanchaceae; genus Rehmannia; species Rehmannia glutinosa. Next base: position 6,183,120 of record CM071929.1, on the reverse strand, counting down.
TGGAAAAAAAATAAAAAAATTAGTTTAAAAAATAATATTAATAATATTTTGTACCCCCAATTTTTATATAAAATGGTATTTTTAACAATTAAAATCTAAAAAAATAAAAATATCTTACATATTTTTTACACAATTTCCCACATTTTCTTCCCCCTACAAACACTTTGTTCCATAAAAAAAAGTTATAGAATCTAACTACGATTAGCCTAAAATTTATCGTACCCCCATTTTCGAATTTCTGGATCCACCACTGTAGTCTATTCTAATATGGAATAAAGTATTAGTAGATCCACCGATTTCACTCTTTGTATTTACGAGATTGAGTTAATGAGTTGTAGTAGCTATTTATCCTTTATAGTATATAGTCTTGAACTTTATACAGGCTTAAAGGGCTTCTAAGGGCTATCAAAGGTAGTTGCTTTTTAGTATTCTATAAATCATTAGACTGCTCATATATACATGGATATTGGCAAGGGCGGAGCCAGAAAATTTTTCGGGGTGAGCTGATATGCGAAAGTGGGGTGAACCGAATAAGAAAATCATATAAAATATACTTAAAATAATTTTTTTTTCAAATTATATATTGTAATTTTTTTTAAAAAAAATGGGGATGGGGGGCAATCCCTCCACCATTGGATATTGGGTCAACCGCGATATCACTGATATTTTTGTGACACAAACAATAACCAATTAGATAATTAGAATGCTACTAAAAGAAATTATAACGTATCTTTTTGCTATCATATGTGGGAACAGAGTCTCGCAACAAAGACACAGAATAAAACACATATCGAAAAAATTGATATTGTTATTGCTCATCTAAATTTTTTGAACAAAATCCCACATATGGGACAAACTTATTTACTAAAAAAGTTACCTATAGGGAACAAAGAGAAAATTGCAAAATTGGTCCTATAACTATAAGCAGTTTGCAATTTCGGTCATGTAACTATTGAGTTTGCAAAATTGATCCTGTAAGTTTGAAAGTTTTTGCAAAATGGGTCTTATATGTTTTATACCTAAGCAATTTCGATCCTGTAATTTTCAAGTTGTTGCAAAATTGGTCCCCTGGGGTTATTTCATATTTCAAAATACTAAAAATACCCTTATGCACATAATTGACTTATTTGACTAAGTACTTTGCCTAAAATGGTATCGAGCCCGGGTTTATTAAGAACTTTAGTTATATTTATTATTTTATATAATTAACAATTGGTGAGAGAATTTTCTCCGAGAAAATGGATCGGGCGAGTGTCCAAGATGTATACTCTACGGAGAGATATCGTCAAATTTTGACGATGTATGCAAAAGAACACCGGACGGGATAACATATTAGGATAATCAATATGTTGAAAAAGAACTCGCGAGAGCCTAGGTAGAGAAACCTTGAGATAATGCGGAAAACAAGCGACATGTTGTCGAGTATCACTTCATTCTGCGAGTACCCACCCCTAGTGCCTAGAATTTTTAGTTTTAAAATATATTTTAATATATATGTTGCATATATAATATATATTATAATATAATTTATATAATTTCTTATAATTTAATATTTATATATTGATAATAATAAATTTTGTAAATAATATTTTATAAATATATATTTTTCATTTTTAAATTTAATTTAATTTAAAATAGGGGCGAAACAGGTAGACCCGCCCCCCCGAGACTGTGGCAAGGTCAACCCGCCCGCCCATTCTAGGCACGGGGGGGTATGGGTCTAGCCAACCCGCCCCAACCTCGCCCATTGTCATCCCTAAAAATTACTAACTTTAGAAAGATAAAGGACCAAAAATGCTATTTAACCACAAGGGCAAAATTGTCCAGGACCAAAGCTGCAACTTTTAAAGATAAAGGACTAAAATTGCAACTACCCCAAAGTTACAGGACTAAAATTGTAATTTACCCGGGAATTAATGGAAACCACCTATTGAGGACAAATTTATTGAAGATATACTAAAAACATTAAAAATTACTTCACCTCATCCTCCTAGAGATGAGAGAAGGAAAAAAAATGAAGCCCCAGGGCATAGCTCAACTGGTAAAGGATGAGTGACGTGTTGTCTGCTTGCTGGCACTCATAGCGTGTAAGGTTCGAATCCCCCTGGTAACATGATGAATGAGGATTTCCTGTATGGTGACTCAGTCTATGGCAGCTCAAAACCCTAACTTGTTGAGACACATCCCGCGATTCACCTCCTCCACAAAGCTATAGGACATAGCAATGGGGCCCTTATGGATGAGATTCTTCCTTTTTTAAGGGAAAAAAAAAGAAGAATATAGAAGAGCATAGGCCGATAGGGTTTGGGAGATACTTTAGTTTGTTGAGCGATAACTCGTCTACTAGGATTCAGATAGCTCGTCTATTGGGATTCAGAACGTGTAATATTGTGATTCAAATTAGGGGTGGCAATTTACGACCGACGATAATAGCACGACATGAAAACGACACGAAAATAGCGGGTTAGTGTTTAGCCTTATCGTGTTCGTGTCCTATCGTCGTGTCGACCACGATAAGGACACGAAAATTTCGTGTGTCGTGTTAGTGTTTTATCGTGTTTACACGATAGTGACATGAACACGTTAGTGACACGATAATGACACGACCACGAACACGATAAGGACACGATAATGACACGTTGACCTGTTAGCGACACGATAATAACACATCACGAGCACGATAAGGACACGATAATGACACATTTACCTGTTAGTGACACGATAATGACATGATAACCTGATATTTTGTATATTTATGTCGTGTATTTTCGTGTAAAATCGTGTAATTTGCTATTGTGTATTAACGTGTAAATTATTTTCTTTTTATTTTTGACTTATCGTGTCACTATCGTGTCGGTATAATCGTGTAATAACACGAAAATTTTCGTGTTCGGTGTCGTGTCGGAGCATTCTTATCGTGTTGTGTTCGTGTTTGCCCTTATCGTGTCGTGTTGTTATCGTGTCGACACGAAACACGACACGATAACACGATTTGACACCCCTAATTCAAATAACTTGTAACATACTAGAATTCAAATCGCATATTGGGTTTCAGCTGGGACGTTGGGTTTAGCAAAAAGGCCTCGATGGCGAGATCTTCTCAAGAATCCAACTCGATCCTCGGCTTCTTTGCAAAAAGACTAACCGGAGAGAACTCCTGGCGTGAGCACTCCGACGATCAAGTTAGTGAAAGGGAAGAAGAATAAGGACAAGTGTATAAAATATAAAAGTTTGAATAATAAAATGCTAAAAATTGCCTTCATTTCTCACATTCTTCCTTCTTTTATACCCAAGCCCTTTGGTCCTTTGAGGTCCACGTGTCTAACCGGATTGGGAGATAGATTAAGGCGGGAAATCGTCTAGGTTGACAAAAAGAACTAGTCACATCGGTCGGTCGTCCGGGGATAGTTCTTGCTATCAAATCCGCTTTTTAGGATATTAATTACTTGTCAGGCCTTTCTCTTGGAGCGGTTATTGCGTGAAGGTATGACCTGACATTTAATAACTTCATGTCGGTCGCCCACCTTTTTAGTAACTTCCTCGCCAGTCGACCAAGGCTTTAGCCTTTTGTAGTCAAGTCAATCATATCCACTAGTAACTATTAATCGGTCGGTCGTACTTTCTAGTTACTCTCTGTCGGTTCGATCGTACCTTCAGTTACTCTCTGTCGGTTCGGTCGTGCACCTTCAGTTACTCTTTGTCGGCTTTCGTCCAAAGCTCTTACAACTCTATCGGTCTTCTAAAGCTCTTAATAGTCTTATCGGTCGTAGGAGCTCTTAATGCTACCAGGTCGGCCAAAGCTCTTAATCTTTATCGTCGGCCAAAGCTCTTAGTACTCTATCAGATCAGCCGTACCATTTAGTTCTTTGCTCGGCTCTGTCATATACTCTTTGTTTAGGATCGCTCCTTTTATATGTACCTAGATACACCGAATCAACTAGCCCCCTACTCTCCTAGTTTGAGCGTAGTCTAAACTTGGAGAGTAAGAAATTCCGTCTCCCTAAATGTACCGAATCAACTAGCCCCCCTACTTTCCTAGTTTGAGCGTAGATCTATACTAGGTGAGTATAAAGTACCAGGTCTCCCATGAATGTACCGAATCAACTAGTCCCTCTACTCTTCTAGTTCAGTCGTAGATCCGAGCTAGGTGAGTAAAATATATTAGTTTTTCGATTCTTTTGATGAATCGGGACGACCGACTCTTCTGATTTGTGAAAGTGTACCCGACCTCTGCTGACCAGGTTGTCGAGTAATGATTTTGAATTTCCAAAAGTCTTCTTCGATTCCCGCGTCTGACACACATTTAATTATGTCACTTCAAACGTCCCTTCCCTCTCTCTTCACCCCGGCCGTTGATCTACATATCATCCAGCGGTTCCTATCCATCCTCCCTTCATCTTCCTTGATACTCCTCCTCTATAGATACCCCTATTCCCCTTTCTCACTCCATTTTCACCATTTTCACTCCTCAAGTTCCCTGCAACTTTGGTTCTTTTCCCCCCCCAAAACAAATCGAGAAAAATTCGTCTCACCCTTTCATCGTCCTTGAAGTTCCTATGGCCAGCAGATCAAGTAAGTTTTAATTCTTACTCCATTTATTCTTCTTCTTTTCTCTTCCTCTATCCCTTTTTTATATATATATATATATATAAAAAAGTTTGCTTTGCTTGTATATATATATATATATATATATATATATATACGTATACGCCTAAATCCATTTGCATGCTTCCCTCTTCCCTCCCGTGCACTTTTCGCCCTTCTTGTTCGGATCGTGATCTTTTAATCGAGTTTTCTACCCATTTCCTCCTTCTATAAAAATGGCTTCTTCAAGTAACAATCCAAATTTCGCCAAACATTTATAGTACCTTATCGCAAGAGTCGCTAAATAATCTCCGCATCAATGCGGGCATACCGATTCTTATGAGCTACGCCTTCCGGGCCCACCGATGTACCATACAGCTCTCCCTCGGGGTTTGCTTGTTTTTTTGTGGAGCAACTCGAGGCAAGGCTCCGCTTTCCTGTTCCTGAGCTGATCTGTCGAATCTCTCGAAGCTTTGGTATCCCCCTAACCCAATTGGTCCCCAACTCCATTAGGTTATTAGTTAGCTTCTCCATGATACTTCAACACTCACAAGTGCCCACACCCCTCCTCGGCGCACTTTCTACCAGGCTAAAACTTCCAGCACTCCATGCTTTTTTTACTTTACTAGCAGGGGTTTAGCCAAGTTCATTGATGGCACTCCCTCTTCAAACAAGTATTGGAAGAAGAGGTTCTTTTACATTTCTTCTCCCGAGCCGTGGCCCTTTGCCACTCGCTGGATCGATGACCTTCCTCATCAAGGCAGGGGTGTTAAACCTACTCCGGCCACCTTGGATCTAGTCCGACGTTTAAACAGTGACCCTTATCATGCCTAGCTCTTGGTTGAGTCCTGCCCTTTACTGTATTATTTCCGTTTGAGTCCCAAAGCGGTAGATCTACCTGGGGACCTAGGTATAATTGAAATTTTTTTTCTTTTTTTCTTTTTTTTCGTATTCTAATACATCCTCTTTGCTTTTACAGAACAATCGATGCAAGTGAGGCTAGCTCGGGCGGCCGATGTGAGGAAATCTTCAGGCCAGCCCATACACCCTGAAGGGGAAGGGCACATCCCTTTGACGAGCACTCCCCGGGAGCAGGTCCCTCCTGTTCCCCATACTCTAGCTGCCTCGACTCAGAGTCCCCGTAGGCAAGCCTCTCGCAGCCCTTCTCCTCCTGCCACTAACCTGATCCGTCAGAGAAAAAGGTCCCATGCGGCATCTAGCTCGGGGACATTTCACCCCTTAAGGCCCCGACTCAATTTGGCCGATCTCCCAACTGGAGAGGGGGATTCCCCCCTCAATATTATGGTTCCAGAGCTCAATGCTACCTGGGTGGAAAACCTAGTCACTCCGGTCCATCAGCGAGCTTTAGGGAATGCGGACATCCAAGTCCGTATTCGAGACATGGCCCATCACGTATCTCGGGTAATAATTTACAAAGTCTTAAGTTTTATTCTTATTCGCCTGACTGCTTACTCATTTAGCGTTTTCCGGATGATTCTTACTATGGGATCAATAGTTCGGGATGCCCGCGTAGAGTCCTGACGATGCTTTCCGAGTGGCGGGCCAACGAGATCTGCAACATCGATTCGATTAGGTGCAATCCAGATCTACTACCCTGGATGCAGAGCTGCAGAAGGCCTCTTCGGAAATTCAAGCATTAAAGGCCCAACTCACTAACTCGGAGGACAAGGTTAAGGCCTTAGAAATGGAGTTGACCACGGCTCGAGGGGATGTTATCCGAGCTAGGGAAAATGGAAGATCCGCTGGGTATGAGGCTGGCCAAGCCGAGTGGCAGCAGGAGAAGGAGAAATACCTAGCTTCTGACGAATACCTGGACCAGGTGGCTGACGCTGCTCTTCCCTACCTTGAGCAAGGCATGATCATCATGGCCAAAAGGGCTCAAGCCAAGGGACTCACACTCGAGGTCCCTGACCTGAAAGAGGCGATCAAGGAGTTGCCCGATGCCTCTGAACCAACAGCTAATCCTTCAGGGGGTGCTCCGTCCAGGCTAAACCCACTCTTTGCGCGCGCTTCAGTGCAAGTTCAGCCCTTAACTACTCATCCCTCTCTCGAAACACTAAGTAGCGATAGTGAGGGGACTCCCGATCCTAGTGCTGCCAATGTTCAAGGCAATGTGGCGCCCTAAATGTTTCAGGGCCTTTGTAATTATGTTTTGTTAATGAACCTATGTACTTTGTTAACTATCTTGCTTTGTAATATTTGATGCATATTTTCTCCGTTCCGTTCGACCTGTCGTTTTTTGTTTATATTTCAGTAGTTGGCCTACCCTATTTGAGATGACTCGAGCCGAGCTCAACCTCTAGGGGATTTGAGAGCCCCGTATGGTTAGAAGTTCCCAGGGACTGAGATGGTGCAGTGAGCTCGGCCACTCGGGGTTTGAGCTTGTTTAACCCTGGAGATAGAATTTCCCCAGGGACTGAGATGGCAGTGCAGTGAGCTCGGCCACTCAGGGGTTTGAGCTTGTTTAACCCTCGGAGATAGAATTTCCCAAGGGACCTGAGATGGTACGAGGTGAGCTTGGCCACTCAGGGGTTTGAGCTTGTTTAACCCTTGGAGATAGAATTTCCCCAAAGGGACCTGAGATGGTGCAGTGAGCTCGGCCACTCGGGGTTTGAGCTTGTTTAACCCTCGGAGATAGAATTTCCCCAAGGGACTGAGATGGTGCAGTGAGCTCGGCCACTCGGGGTTTGAGCCCTGTTTAACCCTCGGAGATAGAATTTCCCCAATGGACTGAGATGGTGCAGTGAGCCGAGCTCGGCCACTCGGGGTTTGAGCGAGACCTGGAAAACACTTTATACAGTTTGCCAAAATATTGATTTCATTCGGACTAGTAAATCACACATAAAATTTCCTTAGATGACATACATTCCATGGCCTAGGAATTTTAGTACCTTTCATATCTTCCAATTCATAAGCTCCTTAGCAATTACTTTAGTGACCTTGTAAGGCCCTTCCCGATTCGCCCTCTAGCTTTCCCACCGGTTTCGGGCGTCTGCTTGTCTTAAAACCAGGTCTCCTACATTGAAACTCCTCTTTCTTACTCTCTTTGTCGTGCGTGGCTTTTAACAAACTTTTGCTAGCTTCCATCTTCAAATAAGCTTGCTCTCTCCTCTCTTCCACTTGGTCTAATGTCTCCCTCAATAGCTCCGTATTGAGTTCTTCCTCAAAGTTCTGGACGCGGTGGCTTTCCATACCGATCTCTACCGGTATGACAACTTCAGTCCCATATACAAGACTGAATGGGGTTTCTCCCGTTGCCTCATTAGGAGTAGTGCGATGAGACCATAACACCGAGTGCAGCTCGTCCACCCATCCTCCTCCAGCTCGTTCCAGCCTTGCCTTGATTCCTTTGACGATAGATCGGTTCGTGACCTCTACTTGACCATTTGCTTGAGGGTGGGCTACGGAGGTGAAATGCTGCCTGACTTTCATCTCTGCTAACCATTTCTTGATCTTCCCTTACGAATCGAGTTCCGTTGTCCGATATCAGATCTCTCGGCCACCCATACCTGCTAACCAAATTTTTCCAAATGAAACTTTTAATTTGCGACTCGGATATCCTGGCCACGGGTTCTGCTTCCACCCATTTGCTAAAGTAATCCACCGCTACTATTAAGAATTTTCTCTGTCCTGTTGCTCTAGGGAAAGGTCCCACGATGTATATCCCCCACTTTGCGAAAGGACATGGTGAGCTCATAACCCCTAATAGTTCTGTGGTGATGTATCGATGTGAGTTTGTGTCTCTGGCAACTATCACACTTCCTTACCATTTCCTCGGACCTTCTTCCATTTGGGCCAAAAATACCCAGCTCGGACCACCTTTTTGGCTAAAGCTCTTCCCCCGATATGAGCTCCACAGGCACCCTCATGTATCTCCCTCAACACATAATTACCTTCCTCTTCAGATAAGCATCTCAGATAGGGTAAAGAGAAAGCCTTTTTATACAACAGCCCTCCAATTAGCCGAAATCGCACAGCTCTTGCTTTTAACCGATCTGTCTTCCTCTTATCCTCTGGTAGGTCGTTCGTGCTTAAGTACTTATGGAGATCAGCTCTCCAATCATCCCCCTCTCATATTTACGTGATCTCGAAGCCGATCTTTGGCGGTATCTGTCGAAACCGTTATGTTTCGTGACTCACTTTCTGAGCCGAGCTAGCCACTTTTGAAAGATGATCTGCCTTGGTATTCTCTCCTCTTGGTACTTGCAGCAATTCAAATTTGTCGAACTTTTTTACCAACTCTGCCACCACTCCTACATACCTCCTCATTCTATCTTCTTTGATATCGAAGTTTCCCAGACGATTAGTTACCAAAGATCGAATCGGAGTATGCTATTACACCCCGACACCCGGATCTAATGCCATTTTGAGTCCTCTTACCAAAGCTTCATATTCGGCCTCGTTATTCGACGCTTTGAATCGAACTTAATCGCGAACTCCGGATCTTCCCCAGATGGATTGGTTAGGATAATCCCCGCACCGCTTCCCCCAATTGAAGCAGAACCGTCCACGTGCATTAACCAGGACATGTCTTGAGGAGCTAGGTTCCGAGGCCATTTCTTGCAAAAAAATCCGCCGAGCTTGTGCTTTGATGGCCACTCTGGGCTATATTCCAAGTCGAATTCCCCACTTCTACGACCCACTTTATCATCCGGCGACACACTTCCGGTTTCCCCATGATGTGCCCTAACGGCATATTAGTAAGCACCACCACTTTGTGAGACAAGAAATATGGCCTTAATTTTCGAGTAGCCGTTACCAAGGCCAACCCTCCTTTTTCTATTTCTGAATATCTTGTTTCCGCCCCTTGCAAGACCTTACTAACATAATAAATCGGCATTTGCTTATTTCCCTCGACCTTAATAAAAAGAGTTGGCGCCCCATTCCTATGGAAAGATATAGATACTGATTCCTCGCCTCTGCTCGGTTTGGTAAGCAGCGGAAGTGCCACTAAACACGCTTTCAATTCCCTAAAAGCTTGTTCGCACTCCGGTGTCCATTCGAAGTTTTTGGCCTTTCTTAACACCTTGAAGAAAGGGAGACTTCGCTCCGCCGACCTAGAGATGAAACGGCTCAGTGCTGCTATACGCCCCATGAGCTGTTGTACCTTGCCGACGTTCGTGGGTGATTCCATTTCTACTACAACCCTTACTTTCTCAGGATTTACTTCGATGCCCTTCTCCGTAACCATGAAACCAAGGAACTTTCCAGACCTGACACCAAACGAGCACTTAACTGGGTTTAATTTCATTCCAAACCTCCTTAATGCTACGAACGTTTCTCCCAGATCTGCTATATGGTCCTTCTCCTTCCTACTTTTTACCAACATATCGTCAACGTAGACCTCCATGTTACGGCCCAACTGACTTTTGAATACTCTATCCATCAACCTCGATAAGTAGCCCGACATTCTTTAGCCCGAATGGCATAACTACGTAACAATAAGTCCCAGAAAGTGACGAAGCTCACCCTTTTCCGTCTTCCTCCGCCAACTTTGATCGATTATAGCCTTGGTATGCATCCATCATGCTCAGCGGTTCATACACCGTGTGAATCCACCAATTGATCAATCCGGGTAATGGGTAATGATCTTTGGGACAAGCACTTATTGAGGTCTCTAAAGTCGATACACATCCTAAACTTTTCACCTTTTGGAACCAAGAGCGTTAGAGACCCATTCAGGGAATTGGATCTCCTTATATGTCGATTTGTAACAATTTCTCCACTTCTTCTTGAATGATCGATCTTTCTCATACCCAAACGGCCTCTTCTTCTTTTGACAGGTCTCACTAAAGAGTCCACGTTTAAATGGTGCTCCACTGTGCCAGGCTAAGTCGACCCCTTGTTGGTCTCTTGATGACCAGGCGAAGACATCTCTGTTCTCTCTCAAAGAAGTCCACGATTCCTTCGATTAGCTCGGATCTAGTTTAGTTCCTATCTTAACCACTTTTGACGGATCTCCGGGGGTTAGCTCTACCGTCATCGGCTCTTCCTCGGTCGACACTTTGGCGGTCTGGATCTTTTTCTTTTTTTTTTCCTATTTTAATGGGCTTGGTTTCCTTGTCCATTTCTACCACCTTTCTTTTGGATTTCCTCTTGCTCTCCCTTCTCTTCGCCTCAACGTAACATTTTCTTACCACCTGTGCATTTCTCCATACTTCACCTATCCCATCCCCTACCACGAACTTAAGTTTCATGTGGAATGTAGATACAATAGCTTGAAAAGAATTAAGGCGGTCTACCAATTATAACATTGTAGGTGGAGTAAGAGTCCACAACAAGAAAAGTTACCATCCGTGTTTTTGCATGGGAGATCTCCTAGAGACATAGGCAAGGTAACTGTCAGAGCGGCTCCACCATTCCTCCTCCAAAATCGAGCAGGCGGTCTCTACCGGCTTGATCTCCATTTCGACTCCATCCTTAGGTAGGCTTCATGAAATAATACATTGGTGAGCTCCCGGTATCCACCATAGCCCTGGCTACCTCATAATTTGCTATGGTGGTTGTAATTGCCATAGCGTCGTTATGCGCGACAGACACATGTTCATTTTCATTTTTCGGCCCGAAGGATATCTCTGGGCCTTCCCTCTTTCCCCCATTACTAAGCACCTCTCCCGAACTTCTGGCGTATGCCTTCCGCGCTCGATTTGAATCTCCATCAGTCGGTCCTCCTACGATCATATGAATAGTTCCTCTGGATGGAGCCGGCTTGGCCGAGGAGTGGCCATGTTTGCCTCATTGTAGGCTGTCTCATCTCTATCGGGACTTAATCGTCCCTGGTCGTAGCTCGTGATCCTGTTTAACCCAGTTCTGCAACCATCCTTTTCTCACCATGCGCTCGATCTCATTCCTTAAGTGCCTGCATTCCTCGGTGGTGTGTCCATACTCATTATGAAAGTCACAAAAGAAATTGGACCGAGGTCTAACGGGAACAGTAGAGTAGTTCCCCGGCCATTTCAACTCCCTATGCCCTCTTTTGTTGCCATTAACACTGTGCGGGGGGGCATCAAAGCGTGTACTTTGTTAGGTCGGGCGCCCGATTTAACAGTCCAGGTCTTCCTTCCGGCTCACGAAACCGCTTATGTCCTACCGATGGCACCTCTACCCTGTCCTTCCTCTTTTCCCTACTTTCGTCCTTCTTTCCTTTTTGTGCTTCCTCCAAGTTCACGTATTTTTCAGCCCTGCCAATAGATCTTGAAATTTTTAGCGGGTCGCTTAGCTATTGACTTGAAGAAATCACTTTCTGCAATCCTTGAGATAAGGAATGGATAGCACCTCTTGTGTGTAGGGTACATCGGTCTTTGCCGAATTGAATCTCTTCACATACCCCCTAAGGGGTTCATGCTCCCCCTGTTTTATACCGAAGAGGGTCAGAGCGGTCTTTTGATGTTTCCGCGAGCTTGCGAATTGGTGCAAAAAGACCGAGTGAACTCATCAAAAGAACCAATGGTATAGTTAGGGAGTTGACTAAACCATTCTTTGAAAATGATTTAGCCAGGGTGGTCGGAAAAACCCGACATTTCACTCCATCCATCCGTGTATCGGTGCGGCAAAAGTGTGAATTCTCGAACCGACACAAATGCTCCCATGGATCCGTGGTTCCGTCGTAGTCATAACTCGGTGCCACTGAAATTAACGGGGAGATCGTCCGCCATGACCACTTCCTTGAACGGGATTCTCTCTCTTTACCACCTCTCTTGCCACGACATTCGCCTCTTCATCTCCCCTCACCTCTGCACCTTAATTCTCGGCTCCGAAATGGTTCCTCCCTGGTGCTACCTATCCTCTGCTCGACCCGCTTCCCTTCTGACAAAGACCCTCCTTTTCGGCCCATAAGGTATTGACCGCTTTGAACTATGGATGACAAGCGGTCACTGGTTACTGGGTGACTGCGCGCGACGGGGCCTCCAAGTTTGCCACCGGCATCCTCATCGTAACAGGAGTGGGAGGCACCCCTGATATTGTGACTCCATCCCCACCGCCAGATGGGGTCGCCTCTACCCCCGGTACAGTGACTCCATCTCTGCCGGGTGGGGTTACCCCCACCCCATCGGAAGATCCTCCCGCACCAACCACCTCCTTGCCTTTCGAAACTAAACCCGACATTCTCACGTCTTATACTCAAGTTCCCACAGACGGCGCCACTTGAAAAGGCCTCTGATGGCGAGATCTTCTCAAGAATCCAACCCGATCCTCAGCTAGCCTGCAAAAGACTCACCGGAGAGAACTCCGGTGTGAGCACTCCGACGATCAAGTTAGTGAAAGGGAAGAAGAATAAGGACAAGTGTATAAAATATAAAAGCTGAATAATAAAATGCTAAGTTGTCTTCATTTCTCACCTTCTTCCTTCTTTTATACCCAAACCCTTTGGTCCTTTGAGGTCCACGTGTCTAACCGGGATTGGGAGATAGATTAAGGCGGGAAATCGTCTAGGTTGACAAAAAGAACTAGTCACATCAACGGGTCGTCCCAGGGGATAGTTCTTGCTGTCAAATCCGCTTTTTAGGATATTAATTACTTGTCAGGTCTTTCTCTTGGAGCAGTTATTGCGCGCAGGTATGACCTGACATTTAATAACTTCATGTCAGGTCGCCCACCTTTTTAGTAACTTCCTGCCAGGTCGACCAAGGCTTTAGCCTTTTGTAGTCAAGTCAATCGTATCTACTAGTAACTATTAATCAGGTCGGTCGTACTTTCTAGTTACTCTCTGTCAGTTCGGTCGTACCTTCTAGTTACTCTCTGTCAGTTCGGTCGTACCTTCTAGTTACTCTTTGTCAGCTCGTCCAAAGCTCTTACAACTCTATCAGGTCGTCCAAAGCTCTTAATAGTCTTATCAGGTCGGCCGGAGCTCTTAATACTACCAGGTCGGCCAAAGCTCTTAGTACTCTATCAGATCAGCCGTACCATTTAGTTATTGCTCAGCTCTGTCATATACTCTTTGTTTAGGATCGCTCCTTTTATATGTACCTAGATACACCGAATCAAGCACGAACATGAAACGTCAGTTCGAATCTTAGTATACTAAAAGCATTGAAAATTACTTCACCTCAGGATGAAAGAAGAAAAAAGAATAATATAGAGAAGCATAATCCACTATGGTTTGGGAGATACTTTAGTTTGATGAGTGATAACTCGTCTATTGGGATTCAGATAGCTCGTAACATACTAAGATCCAGATCAGATATTGGGTTTTAGCTCAGATGTTGGTTTTAGCACGAACATGAAACGTCAATTCGAACATGTATGGTAAAACTCAAAGAATGATATGATCGATAATCGGACCGTATTATTGAATCGGTTAGATAGGAGAAGAAGATATTCTTAATTTACTTCCCTTATCTTCCACTAATAATAATGTTGAAGAATTTGTCATTAGTATTTTTTTTATAATTAGTGTTAGAGTTGATCTATTGAGTCAAAACTCTAATAATTTTAAATTATTTTTATCTTATTATTTTGCCTATTTCTAGAACAAAATATACTAATAATTTTAAAGGCCCATTTCGTGGAATTGAGGTACAGATCAGTCAACTTGGGAGTTGAGAGATAATAGGAATTAAGTCCTACTTTCAAGGAACCACCATCCCTCAATCTCCCCCACTAACCCCTTAACTTGGAAGTTGGTTTCATGGCCTATTTTGTAGGGGTATGGCTGATCTATAAAGGGCAAGGAGACTGCACGTTTTTCTTTGTGGATTCACGAGAGAAAAATCAGAAAATTAAAGAGAGTCCACCATTTTATACAAGAAGTAAGAGGAAGGTGCCTAGTGTGTTTGATGGTGTTGGCAACACCTTTTGCAACACCTTCCTTCAGCGTTTTTCTTCTTGTTGATATTTTTGAGCGACAAGTTGTTCTTGGGATAGGTTCAGTTGTTCTCTTACTCTGACGGATTCTAGAGCAAAAGATCAGAGTTTTTCACAAAAGAGTCCAAGTTTTCCACAAGAAGAGGGAGAGGTGTCTAGTGTGTTCGATAGGTGTTGACATCACCTTTTACAACACCTCTTGAAAGTTGTTTCTTCTTAGTAGTTTTGAGAGACGATCTGTAATCTGGGATAGGTTATAGTTGTTCTCTCATGTTTACTGTAGAAGGTTGAGTAGAAAGATCAAGCACAATATGGAAGTCTTTGTCTTGTTCTTTATTTTGTGTAATCAACATTCTACTTCATTGTTTTTGCCTTAGTGGCGCCGCACAAGTATTTTTATACTTGTGCAAATTTTTATATCCTCTGTTCAATCTTATTTTTATGCTTTGTTTATTTTTCGTAATTGATAAAATAAACAAAGAATCTAAAAAAACAAGTTTAGTTGGGTGACACCGAAGGTGTTGCCAACACTCTACACAACACTCATCGCAAATTTAAAGAATTCGATCCATCGATTTCTAACAATTAGCAAAACAATTAGAAAAGTCATCGCTAAAAAATTACTAAGATTAGTAATGAAGATTAATGTTTTCGGCTAATTTAACTAAATATTGCAAATACACCGCAAAATTACATTTGTGGCATATTTGTCAATCTCTTTAATAAATAAAGTGTAGACGCCAATGACATTAGCGCATTTAAGGTAGGCGCTATCAGCATTGGCGCCTACATAATGAATGAAATGTACGTAGCTATTAGGTCATTTAGAGTATAAAATGAAATCTAACTATTCTAATAAATGAAATGTAATATAAATAAAGATAGGTTAGAATTTTGAATGCAAATATTCGAATTGATTCATATATGCTCGAATATATTCGAATAAGAATAAGAATTAATTTTTGTATTTGAATTTTAAAAGAATTTGTATAAAAATATTTTGTAAATAGGGCCAATACTGAATGAAATATATTTATATTTTGCTTGATTATATTCGTTTATATCCCTAGTTGGGGATGAGATATTTTACGGAGCTCATCGAGGGGCGCCAATGATGTGGGTTATTCGGAATATATAGTCAAATTAGCCAATGTATTATTCACTAACATTTTTACTTTTTTTTTTACCAAATATAGTGATGAACAATGTGTTTTCGTCACTAACGTTAATGACAATACCGAAGCAAATCTCCGTTCGGTACTATTTACTAAGTACTAAGTGTGTGTTTCTTTTTTTTTAACATTTGAAAATATTTAGCAAAATATCGGAAATAGAATTCTTTGCGAAGTTAAATATTAACGAAGAGATTCTTGTTGCACTAAACGAAAAAATTTCATCGCCAACTTTATTGAGATTTTCTCTGCTAAACTCTAACGTTGAATTGTATCCCTAAATAATCAGATTGGATCTTCTATTTTAAAATGTTGTTTCATCTACTATTTCACCGCATCATGGAGCTGGGTGGGCCGATCATCTGAAAATGGGGTGGGCCGGATAGAAAATCAAAAAAAATTAATACAAATTATAACTAATTTTTTTTTTAAAAAAATCCTCACTAAATTTTTTTTTTAAAAAAATGGGGTGGGCCAGGGCCCAAATCGCCCACTGTCTCCCTCCAATAGAATCGCACATATGATTGTCAAATATATAAAAATTATCAAATCAGTTTTCTAGAATAAATTGTGAGCACTTCAAGCCCCATCCCTACAATATAAGATCCCAATCGCTAAATAACATTTTTGTTGTATTGATGAAATCATCCAAAACAAGTAAGAACATATTAACTTCATTGCATTTTCTCTTACGTACATTTCTCTTTATGGATAATTACAGAAAAAAATCTGAGGTTTGGGACACATCCTGTGACACATCATTCAATAAATTAATAACGTTGAGAGAACAACTTTTTAAATTTGTAAACAGAAATATATATGGCTGGGGTCTTGTGGCTTCACCGACTTAGCACAAGCATTATATATAATAATTCATCTTATTGGTTGACCTTAGGAATTAAACTGTTTTTAGAAGCAAGGAATTAAACTATTAGACTTAAAAAAAGAATGATTTTTAATATTTCGTAACCTTTTAAACGTAACTTATTGAGCCGTTTATGAATCACGAAAGAATTCAGGGAAAGAAAAACAATGAAGAAAAATGTTGCAAAATGTAACAAAAAATGATGGCATGCTCATTTTATAGGGAACAATGCAAAATGAGCCCTTATTTATAGGAGGTTTGCAATATTAGTCCTGTAATTTTTGAAATTACAATTTAATCCTATATATTTGCTTTATTTGCAATTTTAGTCCCGTAAGTTTTGCTTGTACAACTACGGTATTTCTATATATAAGTTTTAAGTTTGTGCAAATATGGTCTTAAGGGCTATTTCAATATTTAAAAATATTTCTAAAATGTCATTGTAGCCAAAATATTCGATATACCTAAAATCAAGTAAAAAAATTATTAGAGACTATGTTTTATTACTTATGCGTTGAATTTATTTATTATTTTATGATATACTGCCCAATGAGGGAAAATTTTAGAATTATTAATTCGGATCTTAATCCGGAATACGAGTTTTACGTGTATTATTTTCTAATTATGAAAATACAAAATTATGTACAAATTTGGCAAAATTGAGTTTTATTGCTAATAGGGTGAAATTACAACTAAAACATATAAACATAAAATTGTCAAATTCTAAATATTATAGGATTAAAATTATTATTTTTGCGCCTAAGGGGCAAAATTGTTAAAAGATAAAAATTGCAACAATTTTACAACACCCCATTTTATATACATGTAATCCATATGTGAAAAATCGAAACATGAATTAAGAAAACCAATGGTGAAGAAAAGACCCGGAGAAAGAATTGTAGAATATTTTTATGTATTATAATTATATCATCATGAATAAGCTAGCACGTCATTTCATGACACTGTGGCAACATGTCGTGCGGGAAATTATATTCTAAAATGTGTAATCCATATCTAATTGATTGAATCCCCCAATATAATTAATTTTAATTATACGACTTACGTAATTATATCTGTTTTGTCGGTGGGCCTGTATAAAAAAGTCTTACTTCAGATTTGGTTTGACCGAATTTAACTAATTATATGATATGTGTAATTATATAATTTATCAAGTTTTAGGGTGCATTTTTTTTTATTTCTTTTTGTTCAAACTTGTCTCGTATTTAACTCGAATTCACATATGCTTACCAAAAAGGGGGAAAAGAGGAAGAAAAAAAAATATACCGAGACGTTCCTGAATCTTAAACAAATCCAAATTGCATGCTTTTAGAAGCTTATCTGGATTGAAATTTTCTATTCCACATTTATATTTCTTTCTCCGTTCCATTGTATTGGATAAATGACATATGTAGAC